>MU184531.1:0-37955 GCA_016904865.1 Pissodes strobi
ATAACATTATTTGATTTTCATTTTGAACTATTCAAATTTTCGATTCCAAAACTTCATAGCTGAAACTTTTAAATTTGACGAGATGTAGCAACGCTACTCTAAATATAACCTCACGTTCTTGGTAAATAGAAAATATTTTAAAGTTCTCAAAAAAATTTAATTCTGGACAGTTCGAAAGATAAAAGGAGAATTTATTAAGAAAAGGTGTTCAGATATAAATATGAAATTATCGTGGCTCATTAGTGCTTGGTTGCAACTTTTAATCAAACAAATTTTCCTTTTTCGAAAAATTCATACAGGGTAGGAGATGCCTGTATTCCTAATTCCTAGAGCAAAAATATATTTTTCTACAGCCGCGCGCAAAATAACTAAATACTAAATTCAAATGAAATCGCAAAATCGACGAATGCCGTGGATCCTTATTTTGCGCTCTAGCGCGAACATGGAAAAGGAAATTCTCACTTTTTCCGTCTAGTGTGCTGAATGGTCATGGAAACCGAAGATAAATAAATGACAGTCGTGCGTTTGTTACAGTTTGTTGCTGGCACTCCTGCTCTAAATATGCCCGAAGCCCGAACATAATATGTCAAAACTGACAGTCTTTTGCAAATTTCAGAATAAGTATGGAGAAAAATGTGCATTTAATTTTAAAAAATGCGGCTGTAGAAAAAGTTCTGTGTGTTTTTCGAGCGCAAAGTAAGATTGCCGTTTTCGAAAGATTACTGCGCTCCGGTACGCGTCGCGCAGTAATATTCTTTCTCAAGCGGCAATCTGTTACTTTGCGTTCTAAATACACAAATAACTATTCTTACACGACGCAAATACAGGGTTATCCAACGAGGACTAGACAAGGCGATTTCTTGACTTTCCCTGTACTTTTATAAAAAAAAAGCTGAAATAGCCATCTTATGTAATTTTCTCCCGCGAATTCGGATATGTTCAGCAAAAAACAATTGAACATTAAATAAAAGTGCTAAAAGTCACTTTGATATTTTTATTAAACGGAACACCGTTACTACATTTTTGGACTATCTAGATAAATCTAAACACATTTTGTGTATAATATCCTATACCTATCTTTAGCTGTTTACTAAATATTAACAGTTGAAAGTCGGGCATTTTGACACTCTGACAGGCTCTAAAATCTAAACCGCACCAGATCAAAGAAAACGGTTTGCACATTCCTATCTAAAGTTTTCACAAACTATCGAATGCCAGTATCTTTGAATTTAACCTGCGGATAAAATTAACCGGAACTTTTAAACCTTCGGTTAAATTGAAAGTTACTATCATTCGATAGCTTATGAAAACCCAAGAAAGGAATGTGCAAACCGTTTTCTTTGATCTCGTGCGGTTTAGATTTTAGAGCCTGTCAGAGTGTCAAAATGCCCGACTTTCAACTGTCAATATTTGGTAAACTGCTAAAAATAGGTATATATAGGATATTATACACAAAATGTATTTAGATTTTTCTAGAGAGTCCAAAAATTTAGTAATATACAGGGTGTTCCATTTAAAAAAATATCAAAGTGACCCCAGTACTTTTATTTGATGTTCAATTGTTTTTTGCTGAACATATCCGAATTCGCGGGAGAAAATTACATAAGATGTCTTCAAAGTCCATTATGATTTTTTAATAAAGCACTGCGAATTTGCGACAAAAGCACTGCGAATTTACAACAAACTTATTGGGAATCTGCGACAAAGTATTTTAAATTTGCTAAAAAACACTGCGAGTTTGCTGCAAAAGCACTTCGAATTTACGAAAAAAATATTGCGAATTTGCTAAAAAGCACTGCGAATTTGCTACAAGAGCTCGGCGCATTTGCGACAAAAGTATTGCAAATTTGCAACAAAAAAACTACGTCGAATTTCTCCTAAAAGCATGCGAGATTATCTGTACAGGGCGATAAGTTATGTGTACCCCTCAAAAACTATTTTTTCTTCAAACGTCAGTAAATCCGTCATTACTCGACTGTGTAGGCGGCCGTGAAGTTTCGTTTTTCCTCCGCCGGAGCTTTACTTTTCACTTTTCCGCCGGCGGAGGTAAAAGTGTTGTCATAGCAACATAGATACAATACAAACAGACAACAAAATAAGCGCCAACAACTCAAGATTTATTAAACTACAATTTGTATTTATCACTCAATTTGTGACTGCATTTCTAAAAATCACTAATTTAGGAACAAATTGGTTATTATTTAATCGAACTTACTCAATAACTGCTTATCAATACGGAATTAAAACGCAATCGGAGACGCGATCTCCAAAAATAATTATTGTTGACAGTGTCCACTGACAGCTTTATGTTACATTATATTCACCGACACCGGTCTAAGCAAGGCCACCTACGACCGTGGTCTAAGCCGCCTTGCGAACCCATTTATCTTTAATAATAATTAGATATTATTACTATTAAAAAGAGATGTTTTGCATTAATTTGTCGACATTTGAAGAAAAAACAGCATATTTTATTTGGAGGAAAAGTTACTTTTCATGGCTTGCTCTCTATTACCAGCCTCACTCCGTTCGGCTGTTAAACACGAGCGCGCCATGAAAAGTATCACTTTTCCTCCATATAAAATAATATACTATTACAACTTTTTAAGCCAACTCAGCTAGCAAAAAAGTTTTTGAGTAGGTCCACATATAACTGATCCCTTGTACAGACAAGCTCGCATGCTTTTAGGAGAAATTCGCCGTGGTTTTATCTCACATCGCCCTATATACTTCTCAAGATACTCGATTTTAGAGTATCTTACCTAAATAGCACAAATTAATTATAACGTTAAAAAAGTGTTCATATCAAAAAGTTCATGGAAAAATATATGACTTAAATATAATATAGGTGTCGGTAGAATGTATAATACAGGAGGAATATCGAAATATAGTTTTATTAGTTTCTTTTCATGTAACAAAATTAACACTTTGACATTTTTATAAGAATAACTTACACTAGGTAACAAAGACACTTGACTTATTTAAAATAAACAAAAGCACTTATATGAACTGAAATGTTTGACAAAAAAGTAACCCTGTTGAAGGTACAAAAAAAAAATGAAAATATCATTGTTTAGTAGTTTTATATATACTTGTACTGGTCTAATACGAACTTGGCAAACTGTGAAAACACCTCATCTCCAGCAGAAAGTTGCAATGCCAATCCTATTTTAAAATAAAAATTATCAACACTGATCCAGCTAATTTCTTCAACATTGTTGGTAATTACAGCAGGTTCTCAAGGTTTGATTTACCATCACCAATCTTTTAGGCTTTGGATAGCTTTTGTCAACTTTTTATCTCCCAGAATATTTTGTGTGAGAATGTCTGCTTCTTCTCTTGATAATAATTTGATTATATCTAAGCGTCAATGTTTTGCGCTGCAAGAAAGCAAATCATAGTTTAGTCAAGGGCGGATCTGACAATAACTCAAACGGATATAAGTTTAAACCAATAATAATAATTAAAAAATCAATGTATTTTTTTTTAATCGGCCCTTGATTTTAGCAACAAGATATGAATATATGAGCAATAAGGCGCAAAATTTTCAGGAAATTGTAAGAGATGTTGATGTCAGAGACTAAGACTTTGCTACAAATGCTCGCGCATTTAGCCCATAAGCAGAATATATTTGGAAAAACTTCCGCCAAAACACCAGAATTCTATTGAAAAAAGATGGACGCACACCAATGCATGGTTTGCAGTTTATCTGATGGCTTAGGAATTTTCTGAGCTGATAGCTTTACAGTTAAAAAATTTCATAGTGGCTAATATTATTTCGCTACAAATGTACTGTTATGTATATTATATACATATATAAATTATTATCTAATCGTAGTTTAGAGCGGCATTATACACGTAAAATTTTAAGATATATGCCGCGATTTAAGCTGGATTTATAGATTGACATAACATAAGCATAGCATAAGCATAAGAAGTTAAACATTCATATTTAAGTTAGGCAATTTATAGATTGACATAACATAAAACACAACAAAAGCTTGACATAAGAAGTTGACCAATATTCAACTTCTTATGTTATGTGCTTATGTTCGACCAATGAAAACACAGAATTTTAATAATATTTACCTTTTGAGAGAAGGACATATGTGATGTTCAATAAAATTTGGCGTTTTGGCTTTATGAGTGCTTGTTCTTTTTGAGAACGGTAAGGATTTATAAATTAATGTACATAATACTCTATAATATACTTCTTTAAAACATTTTAAACAAAATTATGAAATTTGTAAGGTTAGTATTTTCGATTTACGGCTTAGGCGCAACATAGCACAAGCCCATTTTATAAATCGACCATTTCTTGTAATGTGCTTATGCTATACTATGTATATGCTATGCTTATGTTATGTCAATCTATAAATCCAGCTTTAAAACCTATAGATTAGTTAAAAGAAAGATTTTGATCAACCTGCATTGTTTTCATATAACTTTTTAAGAAATCATAAATAGAATAAAACTGTACACAACTTACATACCTTGAAATTTTAATAACGTCACATCATAAAGAATTCTTGAATATTATTCATGATGATGTATTCACCATAGGAAAAGACACACGCACCTGATCGATTCGATGTTCAAGAGAAACTGACCACCATCGAGGTATAGGAAACAACTCCTCTCGCAATGTACCTATGTCAAAAGCACAGACCCATTACCAAAAGCATGGCTTTTAGCTAGAAGCTCCCGAATCTGATATAAAAGCATCTCATTTCACTCCAGGCATAGGAGAAAAAACACGAAGAAATTGGCCCAAATTCAGTAATTTTGTGCTAAAGACCGACTTGCTAACAAAAGCATGGCTTTAGCCGGAAACTCCCAAATTTGACTTAAAAGCATCTGATTTGACTCAAAGGCATAACAAGGCAAATGGGCGGTGAATTTGACTCAATTGCTGTGGTTTCGGTTAGCGCAAAAGCAGTGCCATTGAAATTAAGGGGTCTCCCTTGCCACAAAAGCAAAAACGGTAAATGCGCGAATTCATTTGCCATTAAAACATCCGGTTTTCAGTGTTCCAATATTTTATTGCAGATACTTCGAAATCGGACAAGATATAGCAACGCTGTTCCAAATTAAAAAAGAGGCAAACTGTGTTCTATTTTTTACAAAAAACGCTTCTCCATTAAATCTGTGTTTAGGTTTCTAGAATGTCATTAATGTCCACGCCTAGGTATCCTTTGTCCAGCACTTTAATTAATATTACTTAATTTTTTGAAAGTCCCATAACTTCCGGTTTAACTCTGACAATTTTTTGTTTTCAAAAATTGACAGCAGAAACTTCGAAATATAACGAGATACAGCAACACTGTTTTACATGGATAACATTTTTTAACGAAAAAGAGTTCTCCGCTAGATATACGTTCAAGTTTCTACAACCTCTTTATTTACCCGCAAACCTTGGCGTTCTTCCACCCTCACTTTAATCAACCTGTGTTAATCTTTTAAAAGTCCGGCCCATTCAATAAATTATTTTACTTCCATTTTAAACTGCTCCAATTTTCCAATCATAAATTTGATGACAGAAAATTTCAACACTACCGAGACCATATCTCGCTGTATTAAATGAATATGCAAAAATTGTTTTCAGTTTTATATAAAACAAAAGCTCCTTATTAAATTTAATACGTTTCCATCAACCACATTTTTGTGCAAACCTAGATCATCTTCGCCCATGATTTTAATAAACCTTTGTTGATCATTTGAAAAGCCCGCCACATTGATATAATCGTTTAATTATTTCTCAACTATTCCCATTTTCGATTTCAACACTCGATAGCCGAAACTTGAAATTTGGCGAAATATGACAACGCTGCTTTAGAGTATAGAAAATGGAAAAATTTAACTTTCAATTTGATATATACTAACATTTTTTATTCCATAAACTAAGAAGTCTAATGAGCTACAACACTGTTTTAAATTAATTTAAATTTATATCTCATTATATATAAAATAAATTGTAAAATTTTTTAACGTCTAAATCTTTGTTTAAATTTCGATCAACTTGGGATTTTAAATAAAAGCCATTGGGTTATGTAGTGATAAATATCTGCCATATAATTCTTGTTTGTAATTAGAACATGATTAGCATACTGCTAAATTATTGTCCAAACTCAGATCTCCATTGCCCATCAGTTTAATGGAACTTTGTTGACCTTTTTTTAAAGTTCCACTTTGGTATTGCAAACTTGAAGCTTCGAAATCTAACAAGATTTGGCAACATTTTTGTCAATTGGAAAAAATTGTAATTTATGTACTACTTTATATAAAAAAATTAATATTTCTAAACGTGTAATCTTGGTTTAAGGTTCTATCAGTACGGAACCTTCCAAAATGCCAAATTTCTTTAGTCGAAAACAATAAATTTAGATTGATTCAAGGATTTTTTCGTAGTATTAGTATTTATACCTAGGAATAATTTAAAAAAAATAAATTAGTATGCCACGCCTCTCTGAACAACTTTGAATATATAAAACTCCACAACTTTTGTCTGAACATTGTTTTCCTATTTATTATAGAAATGGAGATATCTTACTTTCTCACACTAATGGGCCGCCCTGTATTAAAGCAATCTTAAGGTACCGCATTCGAAATAATTATTAAATATCGTTATTATTTTCTTATAACTAAAACTACAAATTAGAACTCACCATCACTACCAACCAGTTTTCCGGCTTCTTGAATCTGCTTCAGAAAATCTCCCGCAAAATCTTCGACATTCTCAATTAGCTTATTAAAGTCAACTCTCAAAACTTTCAAATTTCTTTCTAGCTTGTTCTGTTCATTTTCGACGACATCAGCACCAACCGATTTTTCAGTAAAAATTAAAATAGTCACAAGTAATATTAGCTTGAAATCCATTATTAAGTTCAGATAGAATTTAATCTATTAACAGGAAAGTTAAATGTTGATTTTTCTAAAAAATTATTAAAAACTTTTAGAAATATTTTTATTCACGAAATAATTTCTTGTTTTAATATTTAAACGTTTCACTTAAACTCTCAAAGTACTGTTTTTATTTTAAATTGATTAATTGTTGCGGGTACTCGTGCCAAGAAACCGCATCATCATTACAATTCCGTAACATTAATTTTCCAAATTCAGCAGTTCATAAAATATATTAAACCCATTTTCTGCTGAATCAATAATTACTACACCGACCGGATGGTTATTTTGTTTAAATATTTTATAGGGACAAGTGTTTCAATGTTTATGCAAATTCTATATGTAAATCATGAAACAGAGTGTCTCAAATAATATTTCCCATATTATAAGATAAACCTACTTATTTCAAGTTACTCAAAGGAAAAAATATATTGAAATAAACTTTGAAATATGGTAATTAATACAACATGCTTTTCAGAGAAATATGGCCTTCTATTTTAATTTTGGGGGCCAAATATCAAAACATATAAATACCGTTTATAATCGAGCGAAATAGATCATTTAATATCTAATCAAATTTAAAGGTAAAATTCCTAAAAAGTATTTTATGAAATTCACGCACTTTTATGTTATTTGTTTTAAGATTGTAAAAGAAAATCACCTATGCCATTTAATTTTTACTAATTGGCCCTGAAGAAGATATACCATAATTATTTCGATCGCTGCGAGCTGGATCAGTTAGAGAAAATTGTAACAAAGACTATTTTATCATTGTTCTAATTATTATGGTAACATTTGACAACATAGCATATGTTCTGATTCTGACATTATTTAATGAAATGTTGATCAACTTGGCAACGCGGCAGGAAAACACCACCTAATTTCCACATTGCGCAAGGCGGTCCTCGAAATGATATCGACAACACGATTCGTGTTTCGTTGCTTCGGAAAATGTTCCCAGAGGGCGCGAGAAGGCTTGCGCGATTTTCCACGTATTTTCCTTTGTGATGAGTTTGAGCTTATTATGGGTTACAGCGCGCTCATAATGCCTACTGTGTTAACTGACTAGTCACGCAATTTGTATATTTCGTCAAATAAATAGTACATTACATATCAAGTGTTGAAAGTACTCATTTCCAAACGAGGAGGTTACTTAGCATGCTGTGTTAGCAGAGTGCGGTAATCCTACGAAATTGAAAACGTACTCCCACACGAGTAATATATACTTTTTCTTAGAACCACAGATGAAAGTGACACAAAACACCCATTAGGTTCTTAATAAAACGATTAATCACAGGCGTATTGAAACCCACTTTTGAATACGTGTATTGAAAAGTACTTGTTGCGTCATCCTCATCTGTCATGCCAAAATGACATATCGGCAGCATCCGCCATTCCAAATTACTTTTCAACACGCGTGTGATATAAGGCGCCTTCTAGCCACGTTAACTGTGCTATTTTTCTCATTTTCACAATTGGTCGTAAGGAAAATAATTAAATTTTTCTAAATCCCAGCAAGTCAACGGGCAGGTAAGAGCATTCATCATCAAACAGCCACTTGTGTCCACTGTTGAACATAGGCCTCCTCAAGACGTTTCCACTTCGTTCTATTCTGGGATCCAATTTCCGGCAATTCTTTTGATCTCATCTGTCCACCGGGTCGGCGGCCTACCTCTACTCTTCCTATCTTGTCTTGGCCTCCACTCTAAACCCGTTTTCGTCCATCTGCCATCGGACATACGGGCCACGTTGCCAGCCCACCGCCACTTATGTCGAGTTATATCAAAGAAAATGTTACTAACATTTTCTTTAGTTATATAGTCAATTATGTCTTGGACTCCGATTCGTTGGCGAACGGTGACATTTGGGATTCTATCTCGTCTTGTGATGCCAAGCATAGCTCTTTCCATTGCTCTTTGTGCTATTCGCAACTTGTGAGTCGATTTTTTCGTCAGTGTGAGCGTTTCTGCGCCATAAGTTTTTACGGGCAAGAGGCATTGTTCGTAAGCTTTCCTTTTAAGGGACATCGGAATATTACTTTTGAAAATATGTCGAAGTTTTCCAAATCCAGCCCACCCCAAGCCTATTCTCCTTTGTATCTCGCAAGTTTGCTTATCTCTACCTAGTCTGATCTCATGACCCAAGTATTTATAATCGAAGACTTGTTCTATTTGGTATCCGCCACTTTCTAATGTAACACCAAGAACGAGGTTCGTCATAAGTTTTGCTTTCTGCATGTTCATGTTTAGGCCTACCCTCTTTGAAGCTTCTCTCAATTCATCCAACATTTTTCCAGCATCATTAAAATTATCTGCAAATAGTACAATGTCATCCGCGAAATGGAGATGATGAAGTCTCTCGCCGTCAATGTTTATACCCCTGGTCTCCCAGCTCAGCGTTTTAAAACCATATTCGAGAACTGCTGTGAAAAGTTTTGGGGAGGTTGTGTCGCCTTGCCGGATACCTCTCTCTATTTTGAATTTATTTGTTGGTTCATGAAGTATTGCACTTGCGGTTGCATTGGCGTATATGTATTAGTTGAGCTCTGTATATCTGTAGTCTATTCTACTTTGCCTCAAGGCTGCCAGTATTGCTGTAAAGTTGACTGTATCGAAAGCTTTTTGAAAATCAATAAATATAAGTACTAAAGACCTATTATATTCAACAGTCTTCTCTATAAGGGTCTTGACGACTTGAAGGTGATCATTTGTTCCATAACCACTCCTGAAGCCAGCTTGCTCTCTAGGTTGGTAGAAATCAAATTTTGCTTCGAGACGTTTGGCGATTATTTTGGCGAATAACTTATAGAGGTGTGACAGAAGGCTATTAGGTCTATAATTACCAAGGTCTGTTATATCACCTTTTTGTGTAGCAGAATCATTACAGCATTATTCCATGTACGGGAGATGATACCGCTATGGATGCATAGATTAAATAGCAATACTAACGTGTTGATTAATCTCTCTCCCCAAGTTTAATGGATTCTATAACCACTCCGTCCTCTCCAGGTGCTTTATTATTCTTCATTTCCCTTATTGCATTCTCGAATTCATCTACGGATATGTCTGGTATTTCTTCTGACCCTTGATTTAAGACCTTTGGGTGGCATGCACTTGCACGGATTTCTTCTTGGCTTTTTTGGCAACTATAGAGCTCCCTGTAGAATTCCTCTGTAATCTGCAGTAACTTTTCCCTATTGTTCGTTTGTGTACCGGTTTTATCTTGGAGGGTAAAGATTTCTTTTTTGCCATTTGAGATGTTCTTTCTGAGTATCTTCATGCTTCTATTTTCTTCTTTAGTTTGTTTAGTACTCTCCTCATTGAACTTTCTTAAATATTTTCTTATTTCCTTGGATATATATCTTTATTCAAGCTTCTCAGTTGCTCTCGAGTATCTTCTTTCGGTAGTTCTCGTCTTAACTTCATGAAGTGTTTGGTACTTTGTCGAAGTTTATTATTTTTGCCTTTTTTTACAATATTGATTCTCTGCACGCTTGACTGCATCTAGTATGGTGTTGTTTTCAGCTTCGATATCACTCACGTCGATCAGGGTCTTGTCCAAGTTGGCTGATACTGTTCTTCAGACTTCTTCAATATTAGTAGGTGTGTTCCATCTCTTGGAATTTTTCTTTGTCACCATTTTATGTCTTTCCTTGGCAAGACTTAATTTAATTTTAGCTCTGACACAGTGATCGCTACTAGTATGGAATCTTTGGAGCGTTGTAACATCAGTTACAATTTGTTTTTGTCTGTTATTATGTAGACGATTTCATTTTTTGCTTTTCCAACTGGGCTCGTCCATGCATACATACCTATGGTGTTTCTTTTTCTAGAAAAAGCTTTTCATGAGGTACAAATTTTGTTAGAGAAGAAAATTAATCATCTCCTCTTTCGTTTCGTTCTCCTAGGCCAAAGTTGCCCAATATAGTCTCCGATATTTTTTGTTTCTACCCAACTTTTGCGTTGAAGTCGCTAATTATAAATGTGTAGCCACATTTAGATTCTTGAAATGCTCTCATAATATCTTCGTAAAACTCCTCAACCTCTTCGTCTTCATAGTTGGTTGTTAGGGCATAAACCTGGATGATCTTTGATATCTTTGATTCAGTGGAATTATTACATAAACGATCCGAGGGGATATGCTTTTGATGGTTATGATATCTTAGCATGTTTTTTATGTATTAGGAAACTAGTGCCTCCATTAGATTTATCGGGGTAGCTTGAGTGGTAAAAGATGTGTCCAGACTTGAGTGTCATCATCGATTCTCCTCTCCTCCGTATTTCGCAGAGAGCATTACCTCATTTTAAATTAAGAACAAAGGTTTAATCTGTCTATTGGTCGACCTCAATAATATATAGGGTCTTTCGTAAATATTGTCCGTGATTTTAAGTTACAATTTCTTGTGAAGTTTGAAACAAGAAACGCCTATAAATATGGACTCGAAAGCATTTATTTTTCAAGATACTGAGTGTTGAAACCTAAAGGAATCAATATCATTTTCAGCGTTCAATACCCTATAAGTTTGAATTTAAGCGGCTTCGAGCTCATGTTTATAGAAACTTTTTTGTATATCATGCCAGTAATTAGAAATCATAAAAGATCGGTTAAATAAGTTAAAAAGTACTTAGAGACCATTCATGATGAATGAATGAATGAATGATCTTGGGGGGTATTAGTATATAACGACCTGTATAGATCTATTGTGTCCCCCTTCCTTGGTGCTTTCGTTGATGTGAATCTCAATCAGATTACCTCATCCAGCTTCAGCGCTTTGATAAAAGCAAGTAGTCTGGATGATTATATGCATGGAAGTTCCTCCTGTTCGACGATGCAGCAGGCCATTTGCCTGTTCACGACCGCCTCGCACTCCATGAGAAGGTGTTCCGAGGTTTCTTCCCTCTCCTCACAGAACCAGCAACTGTCCTCGTTTTCAATGTTTATTCTCTCCAGGTGCCTTCTCAAGCGGCAGTGGCCTGTGCCCGTAAGAAAGCCGGTGAAGATGCGGCGATTGCTCTTACTTAGTGTTATAAGGTTTTTGATCTTCCTGGATCAGGGGGCCCTAGAAACATCTTTGATTGCCTTTAGCCTGGAAGGCCCATCCATTGGTTGGCTCTTTTTTCCTGAATTCTTCCTTGCCATAGAAAGGTTCTGGTCCTAAAAGCGGTGTTTGTGCTCCTACTTTTGCCAATTGGTCTGATGCTGGTTTGTTGCCTTCTATCCCAGCGTGTCCTGGTATCCATTGAAGGGATAGTTTGTTATTCTTGCCTAGTTCGTTTGGCCTATCTAGGCATTCCCATACTATTCTGGAGCTGATTATTGGTGAGCTCAGCGCTTTGATGGCTGCTTGACTGTCTGAGAAGATGACAATCTCTTTCTTCCTATGGTTTCTTGTCAAAGTGATCTTTGAGTCGGAAATATTTATAAAAATAGTACATTACATAACAAGTGTTGAAAGTACTACTTTTCACACGAGGAGGTTATTTAATATGAGGCATTAGCTGAGTGCGTGAGTACGAGTAAAGTACATTATTTTTCCTTTGACCACCTATGAAAATCATAGAAAAATCACTCTTTAGGTTCTTGAAAAAAAACGCGTGTTGAAAATACTCGTCGCGTCATCCACATATGACAAGTCAAAATTTTTAAATCATGTACGCTGTCAAATTGACAGGATCGGTTGTCTATTCAAATAGCGTGGTGTTGAAATTATTTTTCAACATGCCAGTGATATAAGGCACTTTCTAGCCACGTTAACTGTCGCAGGAAAAAATAATTAAATTTCTCTATATCCCAACAGCTCAACCCTCTCAACAGGCAGGTAAGGACATTATTTCAATTTAAATTAAAAATAAATAATTATTCCGTCTAGTAGTCAAATTCAAAGCCTCAACAATATATAAGGTCTTTCCTAAGTACTGCCCAAAGTAATTTCTGTGAAGTTTGAATCAAAAGACCTGAACAAGAAAACGTTCAATTTTTAAGATACTTGGTGTTGAAATCGAAAGAAATCAATATCCATTTTCATTTTTATCACCCTGTAACTTGGAATTTTGATTTAAACTTTTTCTAGCTAATGTTTATAGAAACTTTTTTTGTATAAATATTCCACCCTGTCCCTGATGTTTCAGGACGTTCTGGAATTTAGCAATCTAAAGTAGCTCAATAACTATATGGAATAGAATATAGATAAAGGGAAAGTTGCCATTTTTAGAGAACATTCATGATACGTCTTTCTTTGTCAGCAAGATGACACCATCAAATTTGTTATGATTCATTTGACATAGACGATTTTATGTGGTACGATATATATGGAGGAGATGGTAGTGACACATTTGCTAATATTTATGAGCATATTTTTGAGAAATACGTATTTTGATGGATAAATGCTATATTTCTGTATTGTTTCTAAAGTCATTGTTTACTTTGCGCATTTATTGGCTACCACAATAATAAAAACACTGATATATTCTACGTTACTTCCCCTACCATCCCCTATACATTAAATATTGCGCAAATGTTTCTACTTGTCACAAAGAATCACAAAGTTTACACATTGCAGTTGTGTTAAATACTATTTGACCTGTTCCAAACTTACTCTATCTCGCTCTCACACACTCATTATTTCACTTTTCTTCATACATACAACGGTCCAAAAGGATCTAGGGAATCTGCTTACTTATCCATGCAAAGGCTTCTGGCATTATGATTCATTTGTCGAATAGTACTGATTCCGAATATACCTGGACTGATACCTCTGTCTTTAAAATGAACTGAGAAAAACGACAAAAACTCTCACATAAGATTGGATCAGCACGTTATTTTCTAAGGTCCTCTTAATGCTAATGGTACCGATTTTTTTTTCTCAGTTAGTTTTAAAGGTAGAGGTATCGTTTCGAATCAGTAACGAATGAACTATCCGATAAGTAGTAAAGTGCTTTATTGTCCAAAAAATATTACACGCAAAATTTCTTATTGACAAAGCTTTATAAAATGTACACAAAATATAAAACAAAACGAAATAAAATCATAAAAGGAAAATGAGATAACAGAAAAACATAAGGGTGGGGAGTTGAAACATAGTAAGTGGCAAATATTACCTCTGTATCATTATCACAGTACCCACATCAGCACAGTCAAAATTGTAATGGCTTATTGCGGCCATTTATCTTAATAAAATTTGATCTCATTAATTGAGAAACACACGCCATAACTTAAAAATAGAATATAATGAACTTTTTACTTCTGCTCGAAAAATTCGTCAATAGAATAGAAGGCTCTCTCCAATAAAGAGCATTTCAAAGTTTTGCGAAAGGCTTTGAAGTCTTGAATATTTCTAATCAGCAGATCAATGTGATTGTATATCTTGATGCCACGGTAAATCACGGAATTCCTGACAAGGCTGGAAAGTGGAATGGGCAAGAGGACATTGTCACTTTGACGTGTACAATATGCCAGCTGAGGATTGAGAAATTGATACTTATTCTTATATGAATTAGGCAAGCCATTTCTAGAATAAATAAAGATGGTAGGGTCAGAATAAAGTGCTTTATAAAAAGGGGTCTACAGGGGGTTCTTGGATGCGCATTACATACATTTCCAATAGCTCTCTTCTGCAGAATGAAGACAGATTGGAACAGATATCGGGAGCAAGCTTCCCAAAATGGCAAGGCATATCTGAGATGTGACTAAACAAGGGCGTAATACACGTCACGCGCAACTTCTCCGCCAAGCTACCGAAAGGTAGCCCGAATAGAAAAACAGCCGGACGCCAATCTTTTGTTCAACTTAATGATATGAGGATAAACCTAGAAACTTAGAAGAGTTCACAGCCTGGATGGTGTTGTCACCAAACATAAGGCTATCAAGAGAACAGTTGAAGTCAACGAGGTTAGTTTTAGACATGTTCAAGCAGAGGCGGTTAGCGTCACACCACCGCTTAATCCTTTCGAGATCCAACTCAATATCCCGCAGTAGCTGCCCCGCATCCTTGTCGCGCCACAGTACGGTGGTTCTGCAAACAGCGTAAAGCGCCCTGCAATCTCAAGCATAGTCAAATCATTCACATAAATTAAAAAAAAGGATTAGCCCCAATACAGAACCCTGGGGAAGTACGCTGCCTGCTAGACGATACACCATCTACGTGGACAGACTGCTTCCGGCCACACAGATAACTCTCGAACCACCGAAGTGCTCCGCCCCGAATCCCATAAGCAAAGAATTTCCGCAGCAGCACCTCGTGACTCACACAGTCAAAGGCTTTTGACAGGTCACAAAATGCTATAGCAGTCGCTATTCGCCCATTTATACCCTGGAAAACTCCCGACAGAAAGTCGGACATTGCATCAGATGTGCTCCAATCAAATCGAACCCCATACTGATTTAGGAATGATAAGAGACGATCCTTCACTAGGTTCTCGACGAACTTGGAGAGAGGAGACTGCACAGAAATTGGCCTATAACTTGAGGGAGTCATCTGATCACCGCCCTTGTAAAGAGGTATTACTTTAGCCAATTTAAAGCAACATGGAAAGGGACGATATACGAAAGATAAATTAATAACGTGTGATAGAGCAGCAATGGCAGTATCAGGTAGACTTTCCACTACCCTGACATATATTCCATCGTCAGTCGCTGCCTTTTTGTTTTTCATAGAATTTATGGTTTTTCTGATTTCACGGGGGCTAGTTGGAGTAAAAATATTTAGTGTAGTTACTTTCACAACAGACACATATATTAGTGGATCTGTGACTGGAGGAAGGTCTTTAGTTAGATCATTGCCAATCGAGCAGTAATAATCGTTTAGAGAGTTGGAATCAATATTTATGCGTGAAGATTTGCTTGCTCTATTAGTAATTTCATTGACAATAGTCCATAATTCGCTTTGTTTAATTTTAGAATAAGAAAAACGTTTAGAATAATAAAGTAATTTAGCATTGCGAATGACGAACCTATAGGCTTTCCTGTATAAGGAGTAATAAGACTGGAGCATCATGTTGTCATAATACGCTTTCCCTAGACTGTCTAAAAATCCCAGATTTGAGGCGAAGTACGTATCCCTCGTGTCAGCCATCTTTTTCTGTCTTTGTGCCTTGGCAGGAAAAGCGTTATTGACAATATCTGCCAAAGCACCGCGGAAAGCTCCCAGAGGATCACCCTCTCGAAGAACAGAGTACCAGTTGAAAGAATCACACAAATCACGAAACTGTTGAAAGTTATGACCACTATAAACTCTGCCAAACTTCTTGCCCTCAAAGGAAGGAAAATCTTTGTACTGTTTTTCTTATGGCCAGAATGGCACTATGATCCGAGAGATCGGGATTAAACACCTCGCAGCAAACATTCTCTCGTATGTTTGAAGTAATATATTCAATGGTGGTAGAGGATGTTTCCGTCACACGAGTCGGGCTGCGAACATGCATGTGAAGATTAAAGGAGTCAAACAAGTTAGATAGCCTGTCATCTTTATTTTCAAAATCTATGTAGGTATAGGTCACTGGCAAGTATAACCCTATGATTTAAAGGGAAGAGGGAAAGGCGGAACTCTAGCCTCTCCATGAATATGTCCAAATCACTGAACGGTAAATACACACAATAAAACACCGAAGCTTAACCGAGTGAATAATAAATAATTCAAAATTTTTCTGAATAAGTAGATTATCAAATTTATCAATACCATGAAATCGCCCAGAAGCACACTCATCCACTAGCGCAACAGTGCCACCATGTTCATGACTTGATCTGCTGGATTTCGAAATGACAAAATAGCCTGAGATATGAAAAGGCTCTTCAGGCTTCAACCAATGCTCTGAATCATATACGGGGCTATCTATTTAATCTGATAAAAAAAAAACTTTTGAATTTAAAGTTTTTTAAGTTCTCTAAATAAAGATCCAAATATACGCGAAAAACCTAGAGATAGAATGAAAGAGGCTTCTTGTGAATGTTTTCGTCAATTTAGGCTTTTGGCAGTCAAACATGATCAAAAAAATTCCGTAAGTAAAAAAATAAATGTGATATCATTAACTCAAAAGTTAAACTTCACGTCGCAAATCCATTGGTGTCATCTTGTAGACCAGGAAAAACAGCTATTTAAGTAATTAATTTAAATTTTTTAAAAGATTCTGTATATTCCTCACTAATTTTTTATGTGTATATTCTCTTGTTGATTACCGCTTTCATGTAAGTTATCTACAAGGAATAAAAAAGTGTTTCATGTTATTGAAGCATGTCACATTTCAATATATCTCAGTGGACTATAACGAGTGAAACTCCCATGATAACAACTAATTTAATTCTTATAAAACTTACGAGCCAACCCTAACACAAAACCAACATGAACATCTTATAGGTACGATCGACGGCCGTTCCATACACAAGAGCCCCAAGTCGCGAGTGGGGGTATTGGGGGGGAGTGCGCACCGAGATAAAATCAGGTGGAGGGAACGGAGAGAGGGGAAAGATTTTGATCAGATGGTTGAAGATGTAATGATGGAAAGTCGTGGATAAATTGGGGGTGAAGGGCCAAATGTATGCGGAGGCCCTTAATGGAGATAGGGCAGTAGGTAAGGGAGACAGTCGTCGCGGAGGAGACAGTTTGGGAATGTCTTGTCAGGTAGAACGAATACACTATGCAACAAATCGAATTGTTACGTGTCTGTAGAGTGCAGAGCGTGGATGCTTATCGTTTTGACTTCAAGCTATGGTGGAGGAAGACAAAAATTGCTCTAAAAACATATTTTCGCTTCTATGGGGCTCCGAATTTTACGATTGAATAAAAAAAACTGGTTATTGTTTCTTTAATAATAATATTAGTTATATTAACATTATGCTAGTTTGCAGACATGCTATAATGCTTGTATGTATCGATTTATCATATTTTTTGAAGGAACGTTTTTAATGTTCAATTGGATGCATAATTATTTGCCTTCAATTATTGTTTTAATGGCAATTTGTACCGTCTATTTTAGACTACACTGTCACTGATTTATAAAATTTGTATTTAACCCGCGATTGTTAATTGTTAACATTGGATTAAACTAAATCCTCAGTTAGAAAGTTGGAAATGCGACTGACCATATAATCTCAAATATTCTAGTATTTTATACATGGTTTCTCATTTTCATGATCATCGTCATGATCTTTAAATGGGTAATTTCATACGCAAAGGACCAGGCACTAAATGTATTGAAAAGTGGTTACGGTGAAAATTCGTAATTTTTTTATATGTTATAGTCCTTGACCCCTGACATTTTTTCACAGAAGAAATGGTGGGTCAAAGGGTTAGTTTTGGATTCACAGAGTTATATAATTTTTAACAAAATCTTTTTTCAATACAAGAACAGGTAAACAGTCACTTGATTCTGCGATCTCTTCACGGCCGCAAAATGATGTCGAACACGTATGGTTCAAATTACATATCAATGGCCTGAGCTACATTGTGAGCTGCGTCTACATACCACCCATGCAAAAGCTGAAAAAGTACGAGGACTACATACAAACTGAAAGTTTCATGTGTGATCACTTTCCCACTACTAATATTTGACTTCTTGGGGATTTCAACCTACCCTCTTACACTAAATCGTTTGTATGAGTAAATGTTAAAGATTCTCAGGGAATCATGCGGGATTCTGGCTTCAACTGGATTTTCACTGATGACGATGCCTCAAGTAACTCGGTCTTTGTCTCTAACAATGAAAAAGAGTCACTAATCTACGATTGCATGTGCTTCTATAACTTACGTCAGCGTAACAGCGTTGCTAATTACAACAATGTTGTTTTGGATATGGTGTTTAGTAATTTGTCGAATATTTCTGTGTCTGGTATTTCTACCTCACTATGTAACATTGACCTTCACCACCCACCATTGCACATTATCATCCGAACCCTAACCTATGATGAAATTCCCCAAGACCTGCAGCTAAGCAAGTATAACTTTCCGATGGTTGACTACGACGCACACTGGGTAAAAATAGGCATTTTCTGGAAAAAATTCTTTAAGTATCTAAAAATGCTTCATAGTTTTGGTTTTGGTTATTTTTCGGGCAGAATGCAAACCTTTCTAGAAGAAGCGTATAAATGATAATATTCCGCATATACAGGGCGCTTCAAAAAAACCTACGCAAACTTCTAGGGCTGATAGACCAGCTAAAAATAAGTTCAGTTTGCTTAATAAACTTATATCGAAAAGTGACTACTAAGGGGGCTACATCCCCCTAAATGTGCTTTCCTGAAAATGGTTTTTCCGCAATATCTTTGAAACGCGGTGTTGAATAAATTAACGAAATTTGGTATACTCTAATAAAAGTAAAAGTGTTAAAAGAATTTTGTTTCAAATTAAAAAAAAAAATAATTCAGAGGCGTAACGTATAGGGGGCTTCAATGTAAATTTTGTCCCAACTTTTCCGTTATTGAAATTTTTTTACCGTTCAGCCCCTAAGTACTATTATTTTTACATAAAAAGGTACTTTTGTCTTGTTATGATATGACGCACCGTTTTCGAGATAATTCAATTCATTCATAAAACTAACCAAAATGGTTATCTAAGAAGAGAAAAGAATTAGTTTATATAATTAAAAAGAAAAATGTACATTTTTTCCTCCCACAACCCACTGTGCGACGTGGTTAATGAATATCTCGATACCATCGACTGGACCTTCCTATCTTCGACAAGTGATATAAACCATGGTACTGAAATGTTTTACACCATCCTATATATTGTGATTGACTTATACGTCCCCAGGACTGTAGTGACTACTTCTAAGGTTCCTCAGTATTTAAAAAAAAAACAATTGAGTTGATCAAGTAAAAGAATGGTGCATATAGTAAATATAGAGAGTCACTCCTATATGCCGATGAAATTAATTATAAATAGTTGAGAAGTGAGTCAAAGGCTTCCATTGCGGCCGATTATAGTGGCTTCCTTCAGTCTACCCAGAACAGGGTTCAGCAGAACGTCACAGCAATCTGGTCATACATCAACCAGCTAAGAGGAACTTCGGGATATCCATCAAAATTAAAATACAATGAAACTGAGTTAGATAACCTAGTGGGAATAGCAAATCGCCGATTTCTTGCAGCCTGTGTTTATTAAATCCTCGTCTGGTTATCAATGTACCGTTTCCACCAATAACCTGCACCTTTCAAATATCTTTATCAACAGCTCGATCATCTTTGAAAAACTGATTGATCTCGATTAATAAAAAGGGAGCAGGTCCAGATGATATTGCACCACTATTCTTAAAAAACTGTAGTCCTACTCTTCCAGTGCCACTCAGCTACCTATATCAGCACTCCTTAACCTCCGGTCTTTTTCCTGACATATGGAAGACTGCCTTCGTCACGGCAGTCTACAAGAATGATGACCGTGGAGATGTAAGCAACTATCGCCCAATATCAGGCCTCGATTGCTTGGGGAAAGTACTAGAGTCGATTGTGACTGAGAGTCTGCTTGATGATTTGAAGAGCGGCAGCATGTATTTCTCCCGGGACGTTCTTGCCAGACTAACTTGTGCCTCTATGGTAGTTACTTATCGATGACCGTGGACTGGGGATCGTAGGTTGGCGCTGTATACTTTGGCTTTAAGAAAGCCGTACTTTAGGTGTACCTCAGGGATCTCCTCTGGGTCCTTTGCTGTTTGTAATTTTCATCAACGACCTCTGTGAAGAGTTACAGGATTGTCAGTTCCTATTATACGCAGACGATTTAAAAATCTACAGCAAAATCTCTAATGATGACGACTGCCTCCGTTTGCAGCGTAGAATAGACAGACTATCAGTATGGTGCGAGACCAATAGAATGGAATTGAATATACAAAAGCGTAACACACACAATAACATTCACAAGAAAGAACCGTCCCATTTCGTTTTGTTATCAACTCTCCAATACTCCCTTATCACGAGTAAGTATCATTGACGATTTGGACGTTGTCTTTGATACAGCGTTGAGGTTCCACGAACATATCAACCGCATATTGGCTAAGTTCTTCAGGATAGCTGGTTTTATAATGAGAAGCTGTCAAAACTTCAACGACGTAGAAGTCTTAAAGCAACTTTATTTTTCATGGGTAGGAAGTAACCTGGAATACTGTTGCGTCGTCTGGGCTTCACAGTATAATGTACACATAAAGAGAATAGAACGAGTGCAATCTAAATTTATTAACTTTTTGCTATACAAACTAAGCATTGATAAAACCACCCTCACATACCAACAGCGTTCACAGATGCTGAATATCAAAAGCCATAAAATGGGTAGAATATTTCTAACACTAGTGTTTGGAAAAAAAGATATTAAATAGCGAGGTTGACTGTCCCGAACTTCTTGCATCTCGGAACTTCTACGCACCATCTTACAATACCAGACCCACAAATGTCTTTTGCAATGAATAGGAGCCGTACCGATGTAGGGATGTATTGCAGTATCAACCGCATTATGAACCACTTCAATACCTACATCAAATCCAACGTCGCGTCGATACCAATGGCACATCGCTCAACTTCAAAGAAAGACTGAGAAGACATCTGTTTAGATGATAAATGATCGAAGCGAGGATTCCGGACCACTCTTGAAGTGTTTTTCTGTTATTTGATAGCAGGTTTCTGTATTTTTATATTTTTTATATTTTTGTGTTTTTGTTTTGAGTACTGATTCGTTCTTATACCGAATCTAATGTACCAATTGGAGATTCTCTGTAGTGTACCTTGAAAATAAATAAACAAATAAATAAATAAATGATTAAATAATCCAAGCACGCTATTGCAAGAAATAGCATCTCTGGTATATAAGAAAAGGGCAAAACAAAGAAACGCTGCTATATTTTCAAGAAATACCAAGAAGATATATCAGATACTGTTAGGGATATATGGACCACGAAACAAGAGAGTTAGTTATGGAACAGTTCAGAGAACTTTGATCAAAATGAATACCAAGATTTTAAAATCACGCCAGGTCAACACTTAAACGACGAATAAAAAAGTTTTAATGAAGATCCAAATTATTTCAATATTTTGTGGACCTACGAGACGATATATATACTACTGCCGGAATTATAATAGGAAAAACTGTCATATTTGGTCCGCTGGAGATCCACAAGCTGTTGAGCCAATTGCTTTTCAAGGACGTTCCTCAATATATGTTTGGTGCGCCATTTGGCGCACTTTTGGAAAATCAAAATCGACACTTTATCGATGCATTACCACTTCCAACTCAACAAAATACTATTTGGGAACACGAAGGAATAATATTCTGGGAATAAGAGACTTTCGTCATAATTATTATCTAGTGTGGATGAGTAGATAAATATGGAATAATCAACTGGCTCGCGACCTCACCAGATCTAACGCCCATGGATACCTTCATTTGGAGCTATTTGAAAAATACAGTCGATAGAGAAATAGGTAACAATATTAAAGAAATTCAGAGAAAAATTATTATAGAAGAAATAGGAAATTTAAATGAAAATGAGAGCGAAGCAATTATAAATGCACTGGAATGCCAGAAAAGAACTTAGAACATTTAATTTCTGCTTATGGTTGATTAAAAAAAAATTATATACTAATTTGCTTAATTTTTAATGGAGTTCATACCTGTTTACCTGTAAAGGCATTAATCATTTCGGGAAAAATGTTAAACACAAAGTTTTCATGTATCATCTTTTAAAAATATTTCGAAAAACAAATGAGTATCGTAAACATCAAATTTTGACATGCGTTCTATTTTTCAAATCGAACATCCAGTAAATTGTTATTAAATTTTTAAATTCTACGGAAAATTCTGGTCACATATTCCGGAAACCGGAAAATATAATACACTTCCGGTTAAACCCCAAGTTGATTATGGAAACCTAAGATAGGAAAGCGCAATCCGTTTTGTACTAAGTTAAATCGCTGAGATTAAATAGCCTGTCAAAATCAAGCATTTCAACTGTCAGTATTTCAAAAACAGTGAGAGAGATATAAGCATAAAAAGTTATAAATAAAATATGTCTACACTTTTCCGTAAAATCTAAAGATGTCAAAATTTTACCTTATGATGCTAATTTTTTTCTGGTAATATATTTAGAAGATAATACCCTGCCCCTTTTGCATTTACATTTTTGGTAGCAAGTATAATTACTCTAGGTATGGCGCAAAATATAAAAATGACTGCATACATTTTTCTTAAGAAGGCCTGAGTAGATATCTGCGCCCATAGTGGAGTTTAAACATATTTAATACTAGCAAATATGAGAATCTGTTAAGTCTTAATGACAGGGCCGTAGCTAGGCGTTCTTCATGGGGTGTTTAGGTTAGGTAGGAAGAAAACTTGTAGCGAATTAAGTTTAAAAGCCCGGTAGGGACGCCGGAGGCCATGGGGGGTTCAGATCCCCTACCCCCCACCCCCTTATGTACGGCCCTGCTTAATGAAATAGCTCTTACTACACTTCTGGGCAAAAGTCGAAAATTGCTGTACCGAATTGCGGTTTTTGCATATTTATGGGTCGGTTTAAGGAGAGTAACCTGCTGAAAAATAAAAATGCTGATTAAAGCACTGTTAAATATAAACAAAAATTAATTTTTAGCGAAAATTGAGATTAGCGATTTTTTATTGCAATTATTGTCACACTGAACTAATCTATAAGCAAATATAACAAACAAAATTGGCGGATTTTGGATATCGCCGCTGATATTTTTAGACATCCAGCGATTTTTGGAAATAAACTTATTTTCCTTAAATTTGGGCTTATCATTTTTTGGAAAAAAGGAAAGTTATTTTTTTGCCAAGATTGGTTCGTCACACGTGCACCTAACTTAAAAAAAATGCATAGTTTTTATTACTGTGTATATAGGGTATTTAAAATTTACTTAAAAGCTAGAAATAACCACATTTTGTGTTTATTAAAATTTTTTGTCTTAGACAAAATGGAAATGAAAAACATTAAGAATTCAGTAACTTTCACGTTTTACTTAAAACGACAAAATTAACTAGAAAATGTAAAATCAAAAATAGTTAAATTGAAACCAATCGTTTCCAGAAAATCGTGCTTTATTGGTTGATTTCAATTTTAATAATGTCTTGGTCCTCCCATACTCAATTATTCGTTGTGGTAATCTCGTGAAATGTTTTTCCATTCCTCTCCTATGGCTTGAACAAGCTCTTCTAGTGCTTCAGGTGGATAAGGTCGTCTAGCCACCAACAACTTTAAACAGGATCATACGTTTTTAAATGTGTTTAAGTCTGGAGACTTAGGAGGCTAGTCTTCCCTGTAAATTTGATTTTGCCGTAAAAACTCATTGACAATTACTGCTTTATGTGATCTACCTTATCGTCAATGAACCTAAAACTTTCCCCGTAGTCTCGAGCCGAAGGACAAAACAATGTGTCAAAATTTCGTCCCGATAAATTCTGATATTAACTGTATTCCTCGTAATAAAAAAAATCTGTTTAACCTTTACTCATAAACCCGCCCCATACAGTCATACTACCTCCGCCAAAAACCTCTTGATTAGCCATGCTTTTTTCTGGGTGAGACTTACGGCGGGCCAGGTCACCGGATTTTGTTTCGTTCGATTTTTAGTAAATACACATATATACAAGCTTAAATTTATAACGGTAAATATGATTATATTTGGGTAGTCGAGCATCTAATTCCTGATATACCGAATGCCCGAAGAGGCTTAGCTAAAGGTAACCCTATATTAAATAGAGCCTAAAACGAAGTGCTTTTTAATTTCAGATTGTATTTTAAATTTTAAAGTCTAGCTCACAGGCTCTCAAGAGAGTAAATTTCTTTTCCTATAATTCGGTCTCCTTAAGTTTGAAAATTTATCCCCCTATACTAACACTTTCCAGACATCCAGCGTCCTTTTAGATATAATATATTAGGTATAAGGTACTAAACGAGTATGTCCTAGTTGAAATTTAATATCCAATTTTAATAAGGGCTAATCCGAAAGTAGAATATTGTCGGCGAAGCAAAAGCGGGCCGAAATTTAATTCGGCAGATAGCGGGCATTTTAATTTGAGAGTTTGTAATAAAACGACTCCGAATTTAATAGGAAACGTTTCGTCGCCGTGTATGGCTCCGCCATAGCGCGCTAATTACATCAAGGTGCGCATTAATTTAATAACTAATCAAATTCCGCTCGGCTGGCTCGGCTAGTTTATGAAATTTGGCGAGCAACATCTAATTAAACATAATAGAAAGTTTTTAGCAACTTTCGGGCTTTTTTTATCTACTTTCGCCAATTTAGAAAAATACTATTTTGATTTTTTCAGTGAATCGTCTACGTATTATCAGCTGTGAAAGTATTAATCTTGCTTTTTAGCGCTAGATCTGGGGAATCATTAAATCAGTTCACAAAGGACGTACAAACCTGAAGAAGATCTGATTTTCAGACATACTGCTTGTATTTCATGGGAGAGATATGATTGAAATCATTAAAGCGAACTACTCCCAAAAACATCCATTTCAAGCTTCTTTAACTGTGCTGCGTTATTCACGCAATCGAAGGCTTTTGCAAAAGCGCAGATTACCGCTATCAGTCTGTGATGAATTAAACAGTTGGGCGTCACTTAATGAAATACTAGCTCAGTCGCCAATTTGTAAGGATAAATTTAGCGAATGTTAATTTATTTAGTTTAATTAAATATGAGATTCTTTTTCTCTGAGGGTGTGAGTGTTCTCTTTCATTAATTATATTTTTTAATATTGTGGGCGCCAGAGTTCTTAGAGACAATGCGAACAGAAAATTAATACTTAGATATCAATAATTATAAAGATAAGAATATTAAAAATTTGCACTTATAATTCACGTCTTACAGAACCCGATCCTGCAATAAAGTAAACAAAGTATTTTTTAAAATAATAGTGTATTAATTTTATAATTAATTTACAAGTATGAGTGATGACGTTTAAAAAAATTTAAATCTATATAATCGGATGTAAATATAATTTATGAAATTGTTTGAAATACAGTTTTTTATTTTAAATAAATTGAATAGCAATGAGAATTAAAACCAATGTAAAAGATAAAAATAAATTGAATGAATAAGTAAGATGATTACAATGGTCTTTACAAATGTATTTCTCTTCTGATTGGCCAATAATTAGCTTGTCCAACTATTCCGTAACCGTGCAACCGTATTGGGACTTCTGCTGAAACCTGCTTCTGCCTATTCCCAAGTTCAATTGACTTGAGGTGATCTAGGACTTAAAGGTTGGCCGAGTATCTGCTCCCTCTATCAGTTTGCTATAGCGACGTGGACGAACAGCTGATAAACTTTAGATCAATGTATATCGCTAATTAAAAAAATATTCAAGGAAATATCCTATTGACCTCAGTTAAACGACTTCACAGGAGGAAGTAATCAACAATTTGAAAATTTACTGGTTAAAGCAGGTATAATCAAAAACTTAAATTACAATTTTAAGTTGAGCAAAACTTATAAATAACTACGGTTAAGCAAAATTATAAATAGCTACTGTTACTCAAGATATTCTTTTTCTATACTTAAGACATGAAATTCAAAAGATATTATGACTGGAATCAAAATTTCAAAAGAAAATGATGGAACTACGTTCCAAACAGAGGCTCTCGGCAAATTTAAATGAAAGATAACTTGAATTTAGTGATAGATATAAAAAATAGAGGTACAACCTCTCAATAAACGAGTCTTATAACTCAAAATAAGTAATTTCTATAACTCTACTATTTGTATATGGCCCTTGGCACATAAACGATAATTGAGCGTAATTACACCTCAATTAATTAAAGATAAAAGTAATCACCATCTCGCATTGAGATATGAATTATGATAAAAGATAATGAAAAAAAAAACAGGTAAATTTACCCATGCGAGTTAACCCCTCATAAATGCAAATTAATGTCGATACATCATTGTTCAAACGCGACAAGGCAAGTGCTAATAATTTTATGCTTGATGTTACAAATAAACTTAAATATTAATGAAAGCCTGAAAAGAAAAAATATTAAGCCAGCAATATTATGAGAGAAAGGAATATATAGAATCCAAGAATTTCCCAAACAATACTGTTCAATTTAAATGGAAATACGTAAAACAATGTGTGTGACCACTAAACGATGAAATAATTACGTTCCTGTAAATTTGGATTAAACCTGTATCAAATTACATTGAATTACTCACCAACAAATCGGTATTTTTTTCCGAATGGTCACTAAAAAAAATTAAGATTATTGAAGTTGTAGGTTAATCGAACGTGTAATATAAAAATGATAATTTCTTGCTTAAGCAGAATATGATTAAGTGAATCAGAAACAATTATTAATTATGTATTCAAAAAATTAGCGAAATATATGCAAGATGAATAAAATATTTCAAGATCAAAAACTAGCACTTACCCAGCCAAGCGTTACCAACGAGTTAAACGACCTTCTTTCAAAATGTAAGACGTTCAACAAATTCTGATTTTCGATGTTCTCATTGCATAATAATTTAAATCATGTGACTACCGCTATAGGACATGCGGCGACAAACTAAGGAAATACTCAACATACGCTAAATATAGTAATCCGTATTAAATTAAATGCATAAATAGTAGGTATTAAATAGCGAACTACGCTTTCCAATTACCCACTACATGAGATAAGCCCGTTTCCGAATAGATGTCACTAAGTCAATATAGAAATCCACAGCGACACGAATCCGCAAATTGTAGGTATAAACCAGCGTACCTGTTCTTCTTAAATAATTAGTTGCACGAAATATACCCATTTGCCAACAGATGTCACTGGCGATTCATATCCCGTACATCGAAAATCATTGTTAATTAAACAGAGTTTAGTGGAGCGGAATAACTTATATATTCCGTTACAAGTTGGAGGTAAAGAATTTCGAGAAAAGGAAAAAATTATCATTTGTATTTTTCCTAGTTTCATATCTCTATTGGTTAATGTTCAGTATATTGCGTTTTCTTTAAATGACAATATCCCACTCTTGACAATGTTCTCAGCCACCTTTGCCTAGAGGCGATAATAGAGGTATATTGGTCTAAGTCATAACATTTATTTGGTTCATTTCACTTATTATTGGCTCTAGGGAGTTGCCATATATCGGATATAAGAGGTGCTTTATCCCCCGTGATGTCTCTTTACAATCGACCAAGTTCTCTAATTTTTTGTTATTGGCATTTTTTTTCTTTTTAGCAAAACAAACCCTCTTCGCCGATTCGATAACCCACCTATATAATGGACATCATATTATATTATTTAAAGCTTACATGCCTTTTGCGGGCACTTTAATTCTTTTAGTTAGCCATAAATATGGGAAGCAGAATTACAAATATTTAGCATTCCTGAATGTGCAACTTCTGAAAACTTTTTTGTTGTTTAAATCCTGCCCATTTTAAAGGAGGGCAGCTTTATAGACCTCAGATCTCTGGTAAGAACCGCCTCATGGTCATAATATTGTATGACACGAATTATGTGATGCAACCAGTCCAATGACCCAATATTTCAGCCAATCAATTATTATTATTTTTATTAATTATTGTATACACACATTTATAATTTAGTAGAATCGGCAGTTTATATTATAGGACACATAATTACATTTTACATTTCACTTATCATTTAATTCTCGAAAGATAAGATCGCAGTTAATTGATAGTCAAAAACCGTTGTGTAGAATTATTTTGAATACAATTACTTTTTAAAGAGTTGAGTTTTAATGCAATTCCATCACTGGCGCAGTCGGTAGGATTGAGTATCGAGTTGTGCATTTTATTTACATGAGCAGATGAGATTGCATTTCCGATATTATCTATTACAGAATTTAAGGTACTTAATTGTAACATTATATTGCCAAAATTAAAGGCATATACAATGCATTAGATAGATCTAACTGGTTCAAGTAAATCAATTTTTTCTACTATGAATTATTGATTAGTGTTTATTTTTTCTATAATTTTAGTATATTTCTGTGCAAGAATTGAAAATTTGTATTTAAAATTTCTTGATTTTTTGTTAGCATCTCGAAATAATTATTATTATAACGGGTCTCATCGCTTGAGTCAAGAGTGCCAAAGAGCCATTTGTCGACTTTGCCTTCTACATTAAGTAGACCTCTTTTTGCTCGACTGGGTTTGTGAAAAAAATTGGTATTTCTTAAGATTGTCTGCAGATATTCATAAGTTTGATTACGTTTATAGGAAGTAAGAATTGAAAAACTTTCATTTTCCTTTATATTGAAAATAGTTTTGTTTGTTTGAATTAAAATAATTTTTATATTAAATAGGAGAGTATCGATTTCTGTAAGATTTATGTGAACATTGAATGTGTGTTAAGCAGCACATATGTAGGTTTTTCTCATGGCCGTTGGTTGTATGGAGTTTCTACCGCTTGTTTCTTCCAAGTTCGTAGCAATGGGTAGAATGAGCAGAAATAAGATGATTTGCCTCAGGGTTTTTCTTGTTCGTAACTGTGGTTTTCTTGCCTTGGATTGGTCTATGTTTCAGCAAACAGTTGAAACTGACGATTTTCTGGACTTCGACATTGTTTTCTTATGGGAAAATTAAAGCAAAACCAGGCATTTCGGTTTTCGGTCTTCGTCGCTATTTTGGGTGACGCGTGATAATCGTTCAAGGACGGTTTGAGATCCCCGAAGAAGAACCGGACGTCCTAGCCAGTGTAGTATGTGCCGTTTGATTGTTTTTCAGACAGAAGAAATACCCATTCACGCCGGTATCCAGGCCGGGGTAAACCGGATATTCACGTGTGACCGTTTTTGACTGTGTCGTTCATATCTTATAGTTTTGTGCAAGAATCAAAAATCACCAGAGGTACAGGCCCGTCATACTGGAGGGCCGAATAGTTCGAATGTTTTAATTATTGATTTTTTTTCATATACAAATAAATGATATTTGAGCGAGAGTTACAAAATTTGTTCTTTAAAGAACGCTAAATATAATTTTTTTTACTTCGTCTACCAGAATATGAAAAAATATTTGCTAATTAAGAAAAAAAAGGGACCCTAAATACTTCACAACCAAGTACAAGTAGTGATTTTAGATTAGTTCCAAAAGAACCGAGGGAAATAGCGCAAAGTAGAAAATCTGATTTCAGTTCCTTTTTCGAATCGGATCACTCCGTGTCTAGTGAAGTCAATAAGCAGCATCAAAAAGAGAAAAAGGCATATTCTTAAAGGTATAGAACAGAATGAGAGCAACAATAGGTACAGCCAAGCTATATAGGTAACTTTTTTAGATGTAAGGTGTGCGAAGGGCTCTAAGTTGTAGTTTTCAGGAAAGACGTTATATTCCAGAGCGAGGCAGTCCTCCAGCGGCGTCCTAAGTGTTCGCAACTGAATAGTATGTTGATGAGTACCTTGTGTCTAACTATTAGGCACAATTCTCGGCGAAATCATAAGTGCTAGCTCGTTTGAATGCCTTCCATAGTAGTACCGATAGGAAGAGACCACTTTTTTTGGATGTTCAAGGCTATCAAGGTCTCCAGTAAAGTCTGGGTCATCCACAAGATGTACCGCTCTCCACTGTATGGAGTCCAATATCTTGAGCAAGTATTTGGGTGCCCAGCTCCACACATGGGAACAGTATTTCAAAGTTGGTCTTATCTGGGCCTTACAGAGCAGAAAGAGTTGATGAGGTGTAGCCAACATTTTTGTTCTGTAGAGTGCTCCTAGCTTTTGTGTTGCTGCCTTGGCGATTTTGATGACATGATTACGCCAAGACATGGTATTTTCTACGCTGACGCTCAGCAAGCTGAATGAGGACACAGCCAGTGTTTGCTCTGTCATTGATAAGTGAGGTCTGCAGTGTTTTTTTTTATATTTTTGAGAAGGCAGCTGCTTGAGGCTTTCCTGCGTTAAACTGGACATTGTTTTCTTCATCCCATTCCTCGATGACGATGGCGTTCATATCCTTATTGATGGCAGCGATCTGATTTTCTCGCTCGCGTTTGGAATGTTCAGCGGTCATTGGACTTTGTGACATAAATGAGGATAGAAGAGTGCTGTCATCCTCAAAGCTGTAAATAGAATTGTTTGTCCTGTCTAAGAGATTATTGATATAGAGCAGGAACAGTGTGGGACACCTTTGAGGAACTCCTGCATTGACTTTAAATTCCTCCGAGAGATGTCCATCAATATCAACTCGAATGCTTTGATCCCTAAAGAAAATGGAAAACCATAGAATTGCTGGTGGTAATCCATCATGCCACACTCTATCAAATGCTTTGGTATGTCGAGAGCTACTGTACGAGATTCGCCGTAGCTCTCGATGGCGTTGGTCCACAGGTGGGTAGGTAGGAAATCTCCCGTTTATCTGTGCTTACGAAAGCCATACCAGCGATCACTTATGATGCATTGTGATTTGCGATATTTTAAGAGATGTTTGTTGATCAGTCTCTCCATGACTTTGGGCATGATGGACGGTTACGGTGTAGAGATCAGGATTAGTTATTAAAAACCGATTCATGAGGCTAGCAAAGTCTCTTTGATGCTCAGGGATCCTGGTAGGTTCGTCAACCAGCTGAGTAAGTTTGTGACTAATAGCGAAAGTCTCGGCTTCTCATCCCTTATCGTTGTTTTTGTTGTAGTGTTTCAACCAGTCGACGACATGTACGTTGAAGTCTCCTACTATGACAATTTCTGCCATTGGATAGCTGATATGCAGAAAATCAATTTGATTGCCAATACTTGCGGAAAGCCGCTTATATTGGTATTCGCTAGGTGGTCTATAGAAGCAACAAATATAATTTGTTTACTCGATTTGTGCTTAATTTGAATCACATGAGACCGAAGTCCTTAGGTTCTATGTCCCTTCTCGTTGGCAACAAAAATCGTCTCGTATAAAAACCCAGAGTTATGTCGAAATCGAGAGTAAAGGTAAAATCCGGGTATATTCAAGTAAACCTATGTAATATTTGATTTTATTTTTGTTTCTGATAGAGTGAAAATATGAGACTTACTTGATGTTAGATGCTGGTGGACCGAGTGTTAATATTATTTGTGTTGCATCTCTTATCAAAGATAATACTACTCAGTATTATATTTGCTCTTATATTATAGAAGTTCAATCGCAGTTTATTTTCTGTCATGGAGACGTCTTCAGAGACGTTCAGGCCTGATGGTTCCCCAGAGCAGCTTCCACCCGGTGATCCGAATGGAGGGGTATTTTACCACCGGAGTATTTTGATCTAGGAGGCGCCATCATGCAATTTTTTTTCTTTTCCATCCTGGGAAGCGGATCACAGAGGCATGGTGACGAAACATGAACCAGAGATCATTTCACGCCAGCTAAGTCAAATGTGGTGGTATTTCACCGGGCGGTGCGGGTGTACCAGATCCACCACAAGACATTTATTATTGTGTAATAGTTAAATTCGAAGTTATATAGCTGACTTCATTTTTTAGTTCCCAAATTGAGGGTTTAGTTTAATCAAAGATTAAGCCAATTTAACCTAGACTACCTTGAACCCCGAGTAGTCACTGTTAAATTCAGTGTTTCGAACAAAATGCATAAATAATAATTAATGGCATATCGAGTTTGGCATATTCAAGATACTGATTAATATAGAGCGCGATTAAGGTGACTGATCGGAGTTCAAAGCAGTGACTCCTAATGTTATCAACCAGCTGTAATCGACATTCTTTAATTTAATGACAGTTTAAGGTTAAACCTAGTTAAAGTCAAACGGTGAAAATGACCATTAACCAGATAATCGAACAATACAAATAATGATACACGCATTTGAGCTCAATATTAAAACGTTTCCTTAAAAACCTTCAACAAAAATATGATAAAGTAGATAGTTACAAGCATAATAGCATGTCGTCTGCAAACTAGAATATTAATAGATCCGATAAAAAAAGTGCGACTAAACTCGAAAGATCAAACAAATCACCCGAAAACATAGGGGGACAACCCTTTGGGGTCCAAGGTCCACGACCCCTTCGTCGGCGATACTCCCCTTTTTCCCCTATATTTATATCCCTCCATAGCGCCAGCGCGTCCGTCGATCGTGTTCCCGATCTGCATTCGAGGTTTTCAGCGCGCAATTTCAGAATCCGCGGCAATAGCCATTTTCCAGGCATATTTCCTTGTGAAAATCCCTGAGAAAATCGGTTTTAAGGCCCCGATAACATCCGGTTTTTCAAATAGTAAACGCTCTAGTAATAGCTCAAGTTTAAGATTGTTTCTCTAAAGCAAAATTCGGGTGTGCACGGACACAGAACGTGACAGTTTTGCGAACACTCGTTGTCCGTGTACTGTACGGCCATATTTGGATAGTTCCGTTTTTGTTTCGGTCGATGCCTATCGCGAAATTCTAGACTGTTTCATGAAGAACGGATTTTGAGATAACAACTAAAGGATTATTTGAGTGCAAGGTACGTTTTCCCAAAAATAGTGTTTCAATTTCCGCTGTTTTATTGGGTAAATACTGAATTGATTCTCATGGCCTTCGTTCCGATAGGGAACGGCCATTTTGGGAAATTCGGGGTTTTTCCGATCAAAGGCGTTGTTTTTCGTTGAGATTTCGTGCTTTTGGGGGTATATTACGTTTCTGGCATGTATTTTTCGGAGATAGATGATTCGTTTTGAAGGACGACGAGCTTGTTGTTAAGTGGTTAGGGTGTGTTTTGTTTTATTTTGATGTGTGACTTAGAGTGACCTTAAATTTACTGATGATTAACATTTTTTACGTAGAGCGCTGGTGAATTGTACCTTGCAGAATTCATGTCATCGCTTTATACGTTTAGTATGTCCGATGACGAATTTAGGAGAAGAAAATTAATTTCAAATACGCAATTTGGCTCCAAACCTGCACCCTACATCTTTTGAGAAGATCTAGGCTTACTAGCTACAACCGCTGTATTTAAATTCAAATGATTTGGAAATATTGATGTTTGAAAGTATATAGACGGTAAAGTTTGACCCTATTTAGAGGGTGTCCGATTTTCGTTGAAATTGGGGGGTTCCTCACATGTTAGCAGCGATATACTACTACTTCTTTTTTGTGAAACAAAAGATGCCCCAAAGTGATTTTCGTAAACAGGGTGATTTCCAAATTTTACAGTTTTTGGCCGCCCCTCGTAGCATCGTTGTGCTCTAACTTATTGTAAAGACAAAAATTACTACTTAAAGAGTTTTCTATGCAGAATTCAATGGCGTACTTATTTTTTTTCTAATTGCAATAATTTTTGAGATAAGTTTTTCAGAAACGTATAATGTTTGTGAGAAAAATTGTTGCCTGTTTCTCCACCTCAGTTTTATTAAGACTTTATTAATAGGGCCGCTTCGGCTCTGTCCAGGGTGTTAATTATAATAATTGTAAATAATAATAATAATAATAATAATAATAATAATAATAATAATAATTCACCCTGGGGCTAAAGCTGAAGCGGCGTTATTCAAAAAGTTTAAACTGAGGTAAAGAAATAGCTCGAGAAATAGGCAAAATATGTTTCCTCCATAGCAATAGAACATATACTTAGTTATTTTTTATTGAAGCGATTAAATACAATTTTTCTAAAATATGTACCTTTTTTAGAATTACATTAAAAAAATATATTTTTTACATCTTTAATTAAAAAAATACTTAAACTTACATTACTATTACTGTTACTAAACAATTTCGCTATATATTTAGCAGTTTAGATTTTACAGGCTGTCAAACTTGGTAAATGACCGATTTTTGACTGTCAATATTTCGAAAACAGTTGGAGATAGGTATAGGATATTATTCACGAAATGTGTCTAAAATTTGATGTAGAATCTAAATGTACAGTAATATACACGACATTCCATTTAAAAAAAGTGAAAAAACGAACGCCAGGTTTTTATGAAGCACCCTGTACAATTGAAAATATGTTTACAATATGCGCCACAACATAATAATATCTTACAATTTTTGTATTTAGCATTTTTTTTATCTCTGTAAATAAGGAAGATACGGGGCTTTGTCACACTAAAGGGCCACCTTTAGGTAGTAAAAACCTATAGCTATCTATATTTATAGAAGGTGCTCTATACTCTATAGAAATTGTTCGAATTGGTGTCCATTATGCTTCATACAATATTGACACATTTTTTACCTTTTCTTAATACATTTAAGAGGACAAATTAGATGCCTTGCAGATAAAGTTCCATTGTGTACCTGATTTTTTTCAAAAAAGCTCTTATTATTTGAGAGTTACGAGCAGGTGCTCCATCTTGCTGAAAAAATATATTGTTTAATTGGACATGTACCGTGATTTTTACAGACGAATTATAGGGCCAGATGAAGCCTCTATTAAATAGACAAAACCGCAGATACCCGTCGCCGTCGCATGAAAACGAAGATGCTCTTTTTCTTGGGGCGGATTTGATTTCAGTATTTTCTGCTTCATATTAGGGTCTACTATAAAATCACTTTTATGAAAGAAGTATATTGGAAAATCAGCAGAAATATGCCATGAAATTCCTTTGTTTGCTTCTTTTTTCAATAAGCTTCTTTGAGATTCTGACATATGTGTTTCATCTTTTTTGTATTTTCTTGCGATTTCTTTGGCTTATTTGAAAAATATTTACGACATTTGATTTTTACCACTTCGTTTTTATTGCTTGTTTCTACGCCATGTTCGTCTTTAATTTTAGTTATTTCCAATATTACTAATTTCGGTCTTAGAGATTTCATATTACTATTATGTTCTATAATATTTCAAACTTCTTTATCCATTTGTCTGATTATTTTCTTAATATTCGTGTATTATATAGATTTTCTTTTCCCCTCTTTAAACAGATTTCTTCTTTTTTCAATATGCTCTTTTGAGTTTCTAATATATGTGTTTCATCTTTTTTGCCTTTTTTTGAGATATCCTATGCTTATTTGAAAAATATATACATTTGATTTTTACCTTTTCGTTCATATCGCTTGTTTCTACGCCATGTGCGTCTTTAATTTCAGTTATTTCCAATATTCCTAATTTCAATCTTAGACGTTTCATGTTACTATCATTTTCTATAATATCGCCAACTTCTTTATCCATTTGTCTGATGGTTTTGTTAATATTCGACTATTATATAGATCTTCTTTTTCCCTCTTCAATTTTAGTTATTTCCAATATTACTAATTTCTGTCTTAGACATTTCATATTACTAATACCGACGGGTAAACCGCATCTGAAAATTTGTACACCATATTTCCATTTTTCATAAAATTTCCACATGACATTTCCATACTTCCACATTATTTCCACATATTTCCACATGAATTCCACATATTGCCACATGAATTCCATATATTTCCACATGAATTCCACACATTTCCGCGTATTTCCATATCAGTATCTCATATTTCCATATAATTTCCACATATTTCCATACATTTTCACTAATTTCCACTTTATTTCCAGTTTTTCATTATTTATATGATGATTTACAGTAACAAATAATATCTGGTGAAAAGTAAATGCGAGGTTAAAACAAACACATTTGCCAAAAATAGCGTAGAACGCAACATGTATGTAGGTATAACTTATACCTATAAAATAATATAGCGGGTGTTTGACTAATCTTCTTTCTTTTTCAATTTACCGACCTTTTCAGTCAATCAAAAAGTTATCGAGTTTTTCCAGTTGAGACGCTAAATTAGCTTAATTAGATATTATTATTTATAGGGTAGATAAATAAATGTCAAAACGTAGCACAATTTAGAAAAAAAGAGGTGTCATTCCTTTGTCATATACATACAGGGTGTCCCAGCACTGATGGTAAAAAATTAAATGATGGATTCTGGAGATAAAGATAAGATAATTTTTCCCTATAAACATATGTCCTAAAGTACATCCCTTCCAATTTACAGCCCTTTAAAATTATCAAAGGAACTCGGACTATCTTGAATTCTCGTTAACAGTAAGTGAAAATTAAACCAAAATGTTTGAGTTTAGGTTCTTGAATATGCTCTATTTAATTCTAATCCAAAAAATCAAACATTTTGATTTATTTTTCACTTACTGTTAACGAGAATTCAAGATAGTCCGAGTTCCTTTGATAATTTTAAAGGGCTGTAGATTGGAACGGATGTACTTTAGGGCATATGTTTATAGGGAAAAATTATCTTATTTTTATCTCCAGAATCCACCATTTCATTTTTTACCATCAATCCTGGGACACCCGATATATAGAATGCTCCATTTAGTATCTACAGTAGTAATGTGGACGCTCGTGTGGACGTTAACCATAAATTAACATAAAATAATAAAATTGTAAATGTAAAATCCAAACGCAAAGTACTTACACGTCTATAAATGTACACCCTGTATATTACAGGGTGTCCGGTAAGTACCTCCTAATATCTCGGGAGCATACAGAAGAGGTTAAAATAACCCTAATTTGTCATATAAAAAAAAACTCCTAAAGTGACCCTTAACGGAGATACAGATCCCTAAAGAGGTACCACGCGATTTACCATTTTGGCTCTAACTTCTGAGCTGACTTATGATTATGAAATTTTAACATTTTATATAGGCCATCAAGATTCATAAAACCATACTACAGCAGATGTTTTACATCGTCAGGGAAGTCAGGAACGGACCTGCCACCACACTCTTTGGGCCAAAATTCTGAGAGGTGTCATTTTACAGAGCTGAAATCTGATTTTTTTTAATACCCTTGTCATTCTTTTTCAAAAAAGGTACCCTTAATTTATTTCGCTAAATCTGACGGTTTTCGAGATAAATCGGTTTATATGCGAAACGCTCAAAAGTTACTTATGCACTTCCCCATAAATTAAACGCACATCCCATATCCTGCGTATTTTATTTTTAGGGTTTGTGTTTAGCATTAGTAACTTTTGAGTATTTCGCATAAAATACGTTTTATCTCGAAAACCGCCAGTTTTTTCGAAATAAATTAAGAGTAGGTAAGGTAAGGTATATTGGTGATAATTTTAATTTAATTTGTCAACATGTTACCTATTGCACGAGGAACCTGTATTTCACAGGAAAGGTTTATTAAAGTGTATATTAAGTGCACAATGAGGCAACGTTAGCTACAATCGGGTTGTTTACATTCCAGAAAACAATTCGGCTCATGGCGCGC
>MU184531.1:37965-53109 GCA_016904865.1 Pissodes strobi
CGCAAACAGAACAAAGTTTCGATACTTTATATTAATTTAGTGCCTTATTAGGTATTGCCGGCATTTTCTTAGCCTTTTTCCATGCGGTTGCCTAAGGTGGCCAACTCAGCATTTTGTCAAAATATTTTCGATGATTTAGAAAAATATTTTATTGGGTTTTATTTCTAAGAATGGTGATATATAATACGTTGTTCTGATAAAAAAAATTGGTTTTAGGTTTCAAGGTATCACCAACTTACCTGTATATCACCAATTTACCTATACCGCCCATAATAGAACACCATGTTGAAGCGAACGTACAGAGATTATAACAAGGGTGACATGGTCATAGCAAGTCAATTGGTTTAGAAAAAGAAACAGTTAAAAATTTGTTGGTACTGTCCTCAGCTTTATAATTTCACAAAATAAAGAAAAAAAAATGGAAAAATAGAGAGACCCCTCTGCAAAGTATTTAACACTCCCTGATGCAAAAGCACCCTTGATCGATCCGCAACCATATGTATGTAGGTAGTCACAAATTTAAGAAATCTACTTTCGGAATGATCCATATGCTTCTAATAATTTCCACGTATTTTCACGTAATGTCCATTAATTTCCACCTAAATTCCACATGAATTCCACTAATTTCCACCTAAATTCCACATATTTCCACATATTTCCACTTTCATTTCCACTAATTTCCACTTGTTTGTACACTACATTTCCACTGCGGTTTACCTCTCGACTAATACTTTTTATAACATCTCCAACTTCTTTATCCATTTGCTTGATTGCTTTGTTAATATTTGTGTATTATATAGATCTTCTTTTTCCCTCTTCAAAGAGTTTTCTTCTTTTTGCAATAAGCTCCTTTAAGTTTTAGACATATAAGTTTCATCTTTTTTGTCTTTTCTTGCGATTTATTTTGCTTATTTGAATAATATTTACATTTGATATTTACTATTTCGTTCTTATTGCTTGTTTCTAAGCCATGCTCGTCTTTAATTTTGGTTATTTCCAGTGTTCCTAATCTCATTCTTAGACATTTCATACTACTATTATTTTCTATATCACCAACTTCTTTATCCATTTGTCTAATAGATTTGTTAATATTCGTGTATTATATAGATCATCTTTTCCCCTCTCCAAATAGTTTCCTTCTTTTTTCAATAAGCTCCTTTGAGTTTCTGACATATGTGTTTAATCTCTTTTGTCTTTTCTTGCGATTTATTTTGCTTATTTGATCAATATTTACGACATTATTACATCATTACGAAAAATGTACATCGCCACATATAATGCGAGAACGTTATCAAACGACCAAAAGATTCTTGAGCTTGAAGAAGAGCTATAGCAAATCAATTGGGATATAGTTGGCTTGAGTGAAGTCCGCAGAAGAGGAGAAGAACAAATTAGCTGAAAGTCAGGAAACACGTTCTATTACAGAGGAAATCAAGAAAGTTCACATGGCGGAGTGGGCTTTATAATACATAAAAAATGGGTGAAAGATATCGAACATCTAGAGAGTATAAGCTCTAGAGTCTGTTTTGTGGTACTGAAACTGAATCAAAGATACAGCATCAAATTTATCCAGGCCTATGCTCCAACCTCAACGCATACAGAGGAGGAAGTTGAGACTTTCTATGATGATATTGCAATGGCCTTACCTAAAGTTGCAATATATTTTTCTCTCATAGCGGGAGACTTTAATGCGAAAGTTGATAAGAAGCAGGACGAAAGCGAATTCTCCTTGGGACAACATGGAATAGGAGAGAGAAATGAAAGAGGAAATACCCTACTACAGTTCCTCCTGGAACATGGTCTGTACGCTGTGAATACCTTCTTTATGAAAGCCGAACACCGAAAATGGACATGGAACAGCCCTGACGGGACTACAAAAAACGAGATCGACTTTTTCATCACCGACAAAAAGCGAAAGGTACAAGATGTTACAGTACTAAATCGGCTGTCGGTAGGTAGGGACCATAGAATGGTCAGGGCAACAATAAGAATGAACGTAAGGAGAGAGAGGGCAACACGAACTCTGACGAAAAGCAACAAGTGGACCACAGTCGAAAATAGTAGTGAATACCAACGAACCATAAGCGAGCACCTAGGAAATATATATCAAATGGATATATAACCACTGCATACCTCCATAAGAAATTCGATAGAAGTAGCTTGCCAAGAACACTGTGAGTAAATAACAAAGACGAAAAACTCTCAAGAAATACAAAACTTCTTATAAAATAGACGCGAGAAATGTTACGGAAACACCCGAGAAACGAAAACCAGTTGAGACACATAAATAGGGACATATCAAAGGCAGTTCGAAAATGAGGGATTATAAATAACAACAAATGGATAACGAGGACTATTGAGGAGAATAAAAGCATGAAAGTACTCAAGAAAAACTCTCAAAAGAAAAAACAGAGATTAATAAATTGGAGAATAAAGATGGGCAACCCACCACACATAAAAAAGAAATCCTGGAAATCATAAAAGACTTTTAATTCAAACCTGTACAGCGAAAAACCAGATGAAAAGGATATCGGGACAATTTCTCATATTCTTAATCAGGGATCGGAAGAGCTGCCGGAAATAACTACATGGGAAGTTAAGAAATCACTATCAGAGATGAAGGACGGTAAAGCTCCTGGTGAGGATGGTATTGTGATTGAGGCAGTCAAGGAAGGGAAAGAGATACTACTGAAGGCAATAGCAGTCTTATTTAATAAATGACTTATAGAAGCAACAACCCCTACAGACTGGAATAATACCATAATAGTTATCATGCACAAAAAGGGAAATATGGCCAACCCAAACAACTATAGGCCAATTAGCTTACTGTCACACCTCTACAAATAATTCACCAAAATTTTTACTAGGCACCTTGAATCTAAACTTGACTCCTATCAGCCTCCAGGACAGGCAGCTTTTCGAGCCGGGTACGGACCAAATGACCATCTACAGGTTATTAAAACCTTAATAGAAAAGTCCGTCGAATATAACAAACCGCTCGTGCTGGTGTTTGTGGACTATGAAAAAGCCTTTGACTCTATCAGACACAATAAGATGTTCAATGCACTTGCTGACTGCCAAGTTGACAGTAGACACTCTGCCATTCTACAACATATCTACAACCACTCAACTGCAAGTGTAAGAGTATATGAGAAGACCGATAAATTTAAGATACAACGTGGAGTTCGACAGGGAGACACAATCTCGCCTAAGCTGTTTACCACGCTTCTGGAATACATGTTCAAAAATATTGAGCTGGAGGGTCTAGGTATAAATATCGATGGAAAAGATCTAATCACCTCCGATTCGCCGACGACATTGTATTGATATCAGATTGCTTAGGTAAAGCAGAAAAAATGCTGTCAAAACTGACATTTGCTCACACAAAGTTGGTTTCAAAATCAACGTAACAAAAACGGAATTTATGACGAACCTGGTCCCTAGCCAAAACCTTCTGCTACACTTCCAAGTGACATAAAATAAATATCTAGGACATGAGATCAGAATTGGTAGAGATAATCAAACATGCGAAATCGCGGGGAGAATTGGACTAACATGGGCAGCTTATATGGTAAACTTAAACACATATATATATATATAAGTCAAAGATTCCGTGGTGTCTTAAACGCAAGGTTTTTTTTATCAATGCCTGTCATCACTTACGGTTCAGAGACTACAACGTTAACAAAGAAATCAATAAATAAAGTGAAGGTTACACAACGCGCCATGGAACGTTGGGAATTGCAATAAAGGATAGAATTCCCAATGAAACAATATGACAGAAAACCGGAGTTACAGATGCGGTAGAGCGAATGGCTTGGTTGAAATGGAGTTGGGCCGGCCATGTAGCAAGAATGCCACATAAAAAATGGACCAAAAGAATTATAGAATGGCGACCCAGAGATCAAGCCTTCAGAAACCAGGGACGACTACCAACCAGATGGACAGATGATGTAAAACGCATCTCGACAAACTGTATTCATGCTGCTCAGGACCGGAAAAATTGGAGATTATTGAGAGAGGCCTATGTTCAGCAGTGGACGAGACAGGCTGTTTGATGATGATGATGATGATGATGTTTTACGACATTTTGCCATTTATCTTGTCTTTAAATTTGTTGTTATGGTCTAGGTTTTAGTCTAGTAGCTCTTTTATTTTTCTTTTATATGTACAGAGTGGCTCGAATTCGACTATATGCATGGGGAACTCGAAAACCGTAAGAGATACAGTGTCGGTCAAACTAAGGTAAAATTGCGCATTTAGGTGCCATTTAGAAAGTTTCAAAAGTCCGAGTATTTCAATTTAATTTTTTTTCTGAGCTTGTTTCAAAACGAATTTCAAAATAAATCACACTTTTGCATTGCCACGTTTTTCGGTCTATCCTATGATGGTATCCAACTTGGAATCCGAGGTTTCGTCTTCAAGGGGTCATCAATCAACTCTCTTTTTTTTAAGTACTAACTTTAATTCTCTTTATCGTTTTTGAGATGATATTGGCGTTATTAATATGAATGTGTTTTTAAATTTTTCTTATTCTTTTTTTATTTTTATTAATTTCTTTTTAATTATTTATTTCGGGTTTGGGTAAAAAAGAAACGAACCTGTTTATTCAATTTTACTATTTTTTATTTTTATTAAAAATAAAAACTCAAATTATCCACTTAACACAAAAAACAAATCAAAATATTTTTATAGAATATGAAAATTTCAAAAGCAAGTTAAATTATTTAAAATACGCCAAAGCAAAATAAGTAATTTCATAAAACAAAATAAAATAAAAAAAAAACTAAGAACACATATTCATATTAATAACGCCAATATCATGTGAAAAACAATAAAAAAAAATAATGTTCGTATTTAAAAAATGAAAGTTGAAGATGACTTGAGGACGAAACGTCGGATTACAAATTGGATACCATCATAGGATAAAGCGGAAAAAGTGGCAATGCAAAGGTGCAATTCAATTTGAAATGCGTCTTGAATTAAGCTCATGAAAGAAAATAAAGCGATTTTTCAATATTTCACTTTTTACGAATATCTCCGGAAATACTCGGAATTTTACATCTTTCTAAATGGCATACTGTTTTTTGCCCTGATTTGACCGCCACTGTATCTCTTACGGTTTTCGAGATCCCCATACATAACTCGAATTCGAGCCATCCTGGCTGGAATTCGAGTCTATGTATGGGGATCTCGAAAACCCTAAGAGATATAGTGTCGGCCAAATTAGGGCAAAATTGCGCATTTAAGTGCCTATCTATATGCTTTCTAGAAAGTTTTAAAATTCCGAGTATTTCCGGAGATATCCGGAAAAAAACCGAAATTTTGAAAATTGGTTTTATTTTTTTCCTGCGATTATATAAAAACGGATTTAAAATTGAATTGCACTTTTGCATTGCCACTTTTTCCGCTATATCCAATGGTGATATGGAGTTTGGAATCCGAAGTTTCGTCTTCAAGGGGTCATCATCAACTTTCTTTTATTAAATATCAACTTTAATTTTTTTTTATCGTTTTTCAGATGATATTGGTAGTGCTTCGATCTGGACGAGATTAGACTCGGTCTCGTCTCGTCTCGGCTCGAACTTCGAGACCGATACCGAGACGAGACTAGGAATTATAGCTCGAGACCGAGACCGAGACTTCAAAGATCGAGACCGAGAGTCTCGTCACGCTAGTCTCGAGAGTCTCGTGTCTTGAGTATTGAAATAAAAATAATTTATAAGTACGAAAATAATGTTTTTTTTTTAAATTATAGGTAACGTACAAAAAAATTAAAAAATATTTAAGTACACGAAATCAAAGAAATCTCAGAAAGTATGTACATATCTAAAGTACAATTTACTAGTTGCCTACCTATATTTATGAGTAACACAAAATAGTTATTTATGCAACAAGTGTGTAAAGTGAATCTTTTTTATGAATGGGAATATCCCATGAATAAAAAAGGGTACTTTACACATGAGTAGCATACAAAATTTTTTCTACTATCGAAAAATATATGAAAAAATAAAAATAATGTTATATTACTTTACGCACGTCAAAAAATATGTCAGTAAACGTCAAAAAATATGTCAGCTTTACTTTACGCACTAGTGCGTAAAATACCTTACTTTACGCACTGCACATTAAAAAGGCCTATTTTACCAATCTTAGAGAGTGCGTAAAGTGAGTATTTTACGCACGGTAGTAGAAAAAAATATTTTCAAAACAGGTCTAAATTATAGGTAACGTACAAAAATTAAAAATATATAAGAATCTAGAAGCACGAAATAATGTTATTTCGAATTTTGAGGAATACTGATTAGGTATCTACGAGTGTACATCGGGAATATCCTTCAGGTCACGGTATGTCTGAAAAAAATGTCAGCATCAATTTAATATAGACAAATTAGCCTTTTAGAGCAAATGTCAACGATTTTTTTTATTGCAAGTTAGAACAATCCAAATCTTATAGCTTTTAAAAAATCCTAATTTCGTGGGACCCACTTCAATTTTCGATCCGTTTGCTCCAGTAGTTCGAGACATATGCAACGTCACACCAGTTTTTCCCAACTAAACTGAAAAAGCTCCGCTGATGTTGTACGGGGTTGCTAGACACGCTTATCAAACAAAGAAACTCAATCTTAACTTGATAAAGAAAACGCAATCTAAAATTTAAGAAACAATCTATTTGCTACTAAGTTCTTTTATTTTAACACAGCAACAATCCTACAGTAAAATTTGCAATTTAAAGACAAAGGAATGTGAAATGAATATTAAAGTAATTGATAAATAAAGTACAATACGGAGATTGTACGGAGACCAATTCTGTTGTTAACTCGGTACTGTATGCCTTACAACTAAATGTTCTAAACACTACAATCCGAAGTGATCACTTTGATTTTACCTAAGCTTATTACATATATGTATACGTGCGCTAGTAGCTGTACCAATTATAAATGTAGCAATAATAGTAGGTAGTGACAAACGGCCACAATAATTATATCAATTGACTAGATGAATGAATAAAAATAATAAAATTATTGAAAACTTTCTTTAAAGCTCGGCTGTCAATGCTTGATTTATATTAAAAAAAGAAAAATTGAGAGCTATTATATTCAAATTCAAATTCAAATTCAAAAAAGTTTATTACCAACAAAATAAATAATTCCAAACCAATACATTTAGAAATCTACACATATATAAAAAATATTTGTGGTAAAAGGAATTACCCCGCGATTATAAAAACCGATAGCGTAGATACACAAGCATCTACGTGGAATAATCCTAAATAGATAAATAAAAACTAAATAATAAAATAATAGAAAAACACTGAAAAATAAACAGAATATTAGAAAGAAAATACAACATGGCGACTCGACCATAGGGCAGGCTGCAAAGAGGGGGGAGCGCAAAAAATATACTATCACCTTCCGTATAGAATACTAAATAATGTTATACTTTTTCAGACCAGTATCTCCAAACACAAAGCAATTTCAAAAGGAAACCAAAACACAAACTACAAAAACTGTTCAGTTAGAAGAAAATGTTTAATAAATTTTGAAAATGTATAATAAGTTAATATTTTAGCATGATTTGGCAAGTTATTCCACATTTGTACGGCAACGACACTAAATGATTTATGCATTGGGTTGGTACGGTGCTGAGGCATTAAAAAGTTAGTTCGAATACTTCTTGTATTATGGTGATGGTTGGATCTTGAAAATAAATCCTTTAGGTATGGCGGTTGTCCAGAGCTTATAATTCTAAAAATAAAACTGTACATATGACATTTTCTTCGATTCTTCATGTTTAATATCTGATATTCATTTAAAAATGGGGTTATATGGGATCTAAAAGATATATTATAAGCAAACCTCATACAACTATTTTGCAATTTCTGAATTTTGTTTGAAATATCTAAAGTTAAACAATCTGAATAAACTATATCCCCATAATCAAGAAGTGAAAGAACCAAACTATTACATAAGAAGTATTTTGTTTTATTAGGTAGTACATTTTTGAACCTATATAAATTCTTTAGTCTCATATACGTAATTTTTATTTTATTAATTATGTGACTTTGAAATGTCAGTTGTGAATCGAATGTGATACCTAAAATTTTTGTTTCATTAACACAAGGTACATTAACATTGTCTATTTGTACAGAAAAATTGGTCTTTAAATTAGGATTTAAACTATTTTTTCCAAAAAAAATTAAGCAACTTTTGACTGGATTAATTTGCAAATTATGATTTTTAGAAAATAGTGCAAGTCTCTCAATGTCGGAATTAAAACGAATATTAGCATCATGCATATTTTCAATGGAAAATGGCATATATATTTGCGAGTCATCTGCATATTGCTGTATCTTGGAATGTTGTATTGACCGATTCATATCACAAACATAAATTGAGAATAGCAATGGTCCCATAATGGAACCTTGTGGGACACCTGATTTTATTTTTAGAAATTCAGATTGCTGAAGATTATCTAGTGATACGGAATGCGATCTGTCGTGAAGATAAGAGCCAAAAAACTGTAAAGCCTCAGATGAAAACCCAAAATACTTTAATTTGGCCAACAACATACCATGGTCAATAGTGTCAAAGGCCTTACTAAAATCTAATATAGCCATACACGTTGTATTTTTTAACTCTTCATTGTGTCTTATATTATTAACCATATTAACTAGACTTGTTATTGTACTATAATTCTTTCTAAAACCTGACTGAGATGAAGGAATTATTTTATTACACTCTACGAATTGATTCACTTGCTGAAAAATATGTTTTTCGAATACCTTTGACACTACTGACAAGATGCTTATTGGCCTGAGATCTTTAAATTCCTTTGGATCCTTAATCTTACAAATAGGTTTTATAATAGCCCTTTTCCATAAGGTGGGAAAAGTATTATTTAAAATACATGAATTGATAATATTTATGAGTGGCTTTATACAAAAAGGAAAACACATCTTAAGATCCCTTATTGATAAGCCATCCGCACCCACGGCATTAGAACTAATGCTATTAATTATTTTAATAAGTTGCTCCTCATTAATCAAGCCTAAATTAAAATTTTGATCACTAATATCTGGACATCTATTTTGAAGGTAAAACTGCCTCTCAGGCTCAGAAATATTTATTGGACTATTATTACATTCATAAAAATAAGAGTTTATCAAATCAACATTCTTGAGATTTTCAGGTATGTCAACAAATTTATTTTTACATAACTGGAGCTTATTAATATTTTTCCAAAACAACTGGCCATTATTATCATTGTCTATAGAAATTGAATTAAAATACGTTATTTTTTCCCTAATAATAGCATGTTTAGTGAAATTTTTGAGTTGTTTATAGTAATCTAAATTAGGCATAGTTTTATTTTTAAGATATTTACGATATGCTTTATCCCTTAATTTCATTAAACATTTTATGTTATATGTGATCCAAGGTGTAAACGGTTTATTTTTTACTTTTCTACTTTTTAGTGGAGCATGCTTATTAATTAAATACAATATGTGATTATTAAATAGGTTAACCTTCGTGTTAGTGTCATTTGAATAGTAAATTCGGTCCCAATTAATGTTTATTGCGTCCTGTTGAAATAAATTATTGTTTATATTGGAATAGTCTCTGTATTTTATATGAACATACGAATCACTTGTTCTAGGACAATCTAAGACAGCATAAACTAAATTATGGTCCGTTATAGAATTAGGCATTAAAAGGGAACCAACACTTGTAAAATTCACATGGGTGCTAGTAATTATAACATCTATAAGTGTAGAATTATTATTTAATATATTAAATCTTGTAGGCTCGTTAATTATTTGACTAAGGTTAAAGGTTTCAAGAAGGTTTAGAAAATTTTCTCTCGGTCGTGTTGCGCTTAAGAGATCAATATTAATGTCACCCATGTAAATTACGTTTTCATAGAGGGGTATCGTGAGAGCAAAAAGATCCTCTAAAAACTCTATAAAACTATTAATATCAGAAGAAGGAGGCCGGTACAATACTACTAGTAAAAATGTTTTTTTATTTATGCAAGCTTTAATACCCAAAAACTCGTTAGTAGGTAAAACATTTTCAAAAGTTACAACTTCAAACGAAATTTTATTTTTAATATAAAATGCCACACCGCCACCCCTCCCAACTCGATCCTTTCTCACCAGTTTGTAACCATTAATATCATATCCACAAGAATCTGGCGTTAACCAGGTTTCCGTAAGTCCAATAATGTCAAACCCTATGTCTGTTATATAATTTACTAACTCCTCAAAACCAGTTTTTATTGACCTTACATTAATATTGCCACATAGAAAATTATTGTTATATCAATCGGTCAGAAAAATAAATGAACAAATAAAACTTATCTATCTTAAAGCTCGGCCGAAAAGACTAGATTTATATTTAAATATTAAAAGAAATGATTATCAATTGACCAGAAAAATAAATGAATAAATGAGGTTCTGATGGCTCTTTAAAGGCCCAATCTATAGTGCTAATAAGTAATTAAACACATAAAAAAAGAAAATAATACTGCTTCTGTACGATACCCTGTTAGATCCGAATCATCAAGCTCAGTTGTAGAGGCTGTTTGGTTTCATTCTTAAAATATTTGATTACCTCATGCCTAGCCCTCCGCTCGCTGCAGTCGCTACGGGGCGTAGCCAAACAAAAACTAACCAAAACTAACCCAACGCTGTAGAAACAACTACATTTTTATTACAGTCATTTATGCGAGCGTCTGTTTTCATCGGTAACTTATAAATATGCGCACCGGGCACCTGTAGTAAATCCCAAATGCTGCTACTCGATGGCCCCGAGGGTAAAACTAGTAGAGAACTTGTAGCTCGGTGATAAAATTGCAGCGGGGTAGACCGGTGGTAGGATTGGCTCAGATATAAGACTGCCCCGGGGATAGGACTGGCCCGGAGATAGGACCCTCGCACGTGTGTGAGGGTTACTGGAGATTCGACGGTCTTGGTCTTGTAATAGAGCTTGAAAAGCCTCTAGTGCAGTAGTTAAATCCCTATAAATCGGTCGTGTCAAAACACAAACAGAAACCCACACAATATCCCCAAAGAAGGGTAGTATAAAATTACAATACTAAATGTTAAGTCACTATGACTGCATTAAAGCAAAGCTTCCTTTCGCCTCAAAGGGTATTTCTAGAAGAACTCTCTATTCGTCTCTCTCTCTCTATTCGTCAATTTGCCTTTCCACTATCACGAAATTAGAAAAAAGAACGTCGAATCAAGAAGAAGTGATGAGCTGAAAAATGCCAAGTGATTCGATACGAGGAATAATTCTAAGATAATAAACGACTTAATTCTCGTTTATCATGGTAGTAAAACGACGGCGGAAGCCATTATTAATGAACTGAAATTAAATGATCCAGGAAATACTAGAGAATATTCCCCAATAAAACGATAAACTTTTTATAAATCTAAATCGGCAGCAGCAGCAGCAGCAATTATGGGAAATAGCCCATTCCTACTACCCAATGCTGATGCCAACAGTACCAACCGAACATTGTTAGGATTACAGCAGGCCGCGTGGAAAGATAAATATAAATATCTGAAACCAGCCGGAGCCTCTTAGAGCAAATGTCAACGATTTTTTTAGTTACAAGTTAGAACACTCCAAAACTTATAACTTCTCAAAAATCGTCATTTCGTAACACTCACTTAAATTTTGGATCAATTTGCTCCAGTAGTTTGACAAGAAGAAGCAGCTTATTAAAATTGTTTATCTGAAAAAACCCAAAAAATCTGATTATTATTCATTAACGTGGTAATATCCCAAAATAGATCGATTCTTGGAAGGTTTTCAAAAATAAAAGAATTTCTTTTAAGTGCACGAGACTCGGCGAGACTGAGACCAAGACCGAGACCACAAAATGTCTAGTCTCCGTGAGACCGAGACGAGACTCGAAAACTCGAGATTTTGCGAGACATAGACGGAGACCTCAATAGTCTCGTCTCGTCTCGGTGAGACCGAAGCACTAGATATTGGCGTTCCTAATATGAATATGTTTTACATTTTTTTATTCTTTTTTATTTTTTGAAATTTTTTGTAAATTATTTGTTTTGCTTTGGCTTAATTTTGAATAGTTTAGGTTAATTAAATTTAATTAATTTTCGTATTTAAAAAAAAAGTTGATGACCTTTTGAAGACGAAACGTCGGATTCCAAACTCCTCATCAACTTTTTTTTAAATACGAAGTTTAATTAAATATAATTAACATAAACTATTCAAAATTACGCCAAAGCAAAATAAATAAACAAAAATAAGAAAAATAAAAAAAGCTGCTCTAATATATTAATAAAGCCAATATCATCTGAAAAATTATAAAAAAAGTTAAAGTTCGTATTTAAAAAAAGAAAGTGGATGATGATACCTTGAAGACGAAATGTCGGATTCAAAACTGGATGCCATCATTTGATAGAGCGGAAAAAGTGACAGAGCAAAAGTGCAATTAAGTTTGAAATCCGTTTTTAAATAAACCCAGGAAATAAATATAACAATTTTTAAAAATTTCGGTTTTTTCCTGATATCTTCGGAAATTTTTAAATTTTCTAAACGACATATTGTTACCCATTTAAATGTGCAATTTTACCCTAATTTGACCTACAATGTATCTCTTACGGATTTCGAGATCCACATACAGAGACTATCCAGTATATCCCTCATCATCCACCAAACGTTATGAAGTAACTTCTCCGCTATTTAATTAGAAATCTTAATCGTTTTTAATTAAATAAAAAGCTGTTTGTTGAAATGAAGAAACGTGTTGCATAATTTCTCGAACTAATTGTCGTGTTTCCAGACCATTAGAAAGAAACGAGTATCGCATAACAACACCGCAAGCATAAGCTAAGGTCTAATTTAAATACGAAACATATCTGCATAACTCATAAGTAGTTGTCGGGATTAGCATTGCCAGCCGAACTGTTTGACTGATCGATATCTAATTGCTCTTTTTAAAAATAAACATTAGTTACCTTTAAATACACCTTTAATCTCTTAAAATGTATTTTTGGACACAATTAATTTCGTATTTATTTAGTTAAATTTAATTTTAAAATTCTTTTAAAATCATTGAAATAAATTGGTTGCGATCTATAATTTTTAAAAGTATGTTGGTACAACAAACTCTAAAAGGATGAAATATTGACAATCTGTTGGATATATTTGCCGATTATTTTCGAAGTAAATATCGTGTTTCCAGTCTGTTATAAAGGAACATGTATCGCATAACAACCACGCATTAGAAACATGAGCATACGATAAGTGCCAATTTAAATACGAAATATATTTACGTAAATTGACGCCAGGATTCAGGACAGCAGAATTTAGGCAAATTGTTTGGCTTAACAACATCTTGTTTTTGTTCCCAAAAATAAACATTGGGGGTCGGATTAAATTTGAGGAGGACACGTGTATCTAATAAATCTGATAATTTTCCATGGCTTGTCTTCCGTTATGATTACATCGTAGTTTCTGATTCACCATATACCTATCGATACGCTTTTAAAGCATAACATTTTTTATCCCCAACAAGAGCCTGCTTTCGCTCTTCGGTGCTTACTCATTCTGTTTTCCGTATCAATGGAATCAATACCTCCTACAACTAGGCCACGTAGCTAATATTAAAATTAGCAGTGACGTCATCCTAATAGGTCAATAATACTTTTTTGCCATAAGAAAAGCATTCAGAGGAGCCAAGAAGAGGCCAGTAAAAGTAATGAAAATTTTATCGCGCCTACTTCCGTATTTAATGTTGATTGCCACGCTGGGCAACTGGAATGTCAATTTCCATCTCGCCGTCTTCGATGTATTCTGTATCCAGTGCTGCCAGATTGGGCGCTTTATCACAATTTGGGCTACTTCTCACTGTAGTCTGCCACAAATCATTTTTCAAAGAAACGTAAAATATTTGTCTTGGATTACAATTAACAATATATTAGATACCTAATGTAAAAGTTTGCTTTGGTATATTATAGTATAGTTATATTAAATATAAATAAATATTTAAAATCCGAAAACTAAATATATATAAACCGGAGAGTGAAGCATAACAGAATGAATAACTTTAAGAAAATAAACGTTACTAACCAATAACCCAATTGTTTTTTTATAAATATTTAGTTCCATTTAAAAACATAATTTCAAATGTCATTCAACAAATGCTCTAAAAATCAAAGTCCAACTAAATATACGTTAAATAGTTTACATGCGAAATAATGTATGAAACTAACTTTACCGACCCAGACGGTCAGAACATTTTTACCATTTATTTTTACCATTGCGCAGCCACCAACGCAAACGATTTAATATTTGGGCTGTCGTTAGCAGTTCGAGGATGACGAGACGATTCTTAAAAATCTTCTTTCTTTCGACGTTCGACCGGATTCTTAATTCTTCTTCGATTTTCGATGGATTTTCGGTGGATTTCTTTAAAATATTAGTACTCTAGTGTGTTGAAATGTATGTTAGCAATGCCGTCCAGATGCTGTACACCAGGCTGCCGTGGAAACTACCCGAAAGGACCTAAAGTTCATGGCTTTAGCTTTAAGTTTGGACTTAAAGACCTGTTTCTTTCGTGTAATAAGAAAGGGATTTATTTTGTGCTCGTCGGCCGGTTCACTGTACACAGCAAGTTTATAAATTTCGTTCCTGTTTGCTAATTTTAGGGTAAGTGATATTTAGTGTAATTATGCCTCATAAAGGCTGTGATTTAATGTTTGCTATATCATTACCAGGAGGTAATGATCGAATACGTTTAAAAATTGTGCGGTGTTTTTGTGTGTGTGTGAAATAAAATGTCGAAATGAAGTGCATCACCAATGAGCAACAGGCGAAAACGCCAGAAAGTCGATAGACTTTTATGAGAGTTGAAAAATATATTGTCCAGTTCCTCAAGTGAGTAACAATTAAGGCCGTGGGCTATACTTTCTGGCGGATGGCCGTGGGCTATTTAGTAAATTCTATCAACGCTTGAGCGATTAAAAGGTTGTGACCAACAATATATATTTTTATTATGGTCGTGGACCTATTTAATTAAAATTGCAATCATGGACCCCTTATTTTTTTTGCAAAATAGCTGTATACTTTACAGGGTGTTAGTTGTTTTGACTAAAATATCACC
>MU184531.1:59554-78309 GCA_016904865.1 Pissodes strobi
TATTAATTATCAATGAGATTAGTAGAAATATTTATGCAAATTATGTTAATAACAATATCAAAATATATACACACGTTATGCCACCAAATATGAATTATCAATGAAAATAGGAGAAATATTTGTGCAAATAAGGTGTATAACAATATCAAAATATATATACAGGTTAATACCATCAATTATGAATTATCAATGAGTATAAAATATATAATGGTACAAATTATGTTAATAACAATATTATAAGTTTCATTTTACCGACTTGTAATGACATAATATTGCAACACAGAAGCAAAACAATTCACCAAAATAAACCGTACACCACGCTGGTTTCTGACTCTCTATCTTTCGTTCCTCCAGCAATACCTTTCGGATCTCCTCCAAAAAAACCTCGCAAAAACTCGACTTCAATTTATGACTTGTTTTTATCTTTTACATGTATAAGGGGTGTCTCAAAATATACACATATATAGGGTGTCTCAAAAATTAATGTATCAGGTCCAATGAAATAGTATTTTAAAGACGGGGTTATCTCAAAGTTGTTCTAGGTATTAATATTTATTTCCATTATTTTTAAATTCAATCTTTATCGTTTTTAACCATTAATACTGCTAATAAAACAATTTACCTAAAGGTAGGATATTTCCTCTTGATTTACAAAAGTCGTATTTTCTACGATAAAATAATAAGTTTGCCAACTTCGAATATCAAGTCTATAATTTGATTTTTTTTTGCTTGTTCCAAATGCAAATATATTTTTTCAAAATTTAATGTAGGTACAAGGTATCAAATTTGAAAAGTTCCAAATGGGCCTATTATTGAAGTACGGACCTTGATTTTATAATTGTATGTCATTTTTATCGGACAAATAGTACATAATTATTTCTAGCCAATATGGATACTTTTATTAGATTACCAATTGTATTTTATATTATATTTTGATTATTTCAAGTATTTTTCCATTGATTTCTAAAGAACAAGAATTTTTTATGACTTCGTGGTAAGTGCGGCAACTTTTGAAAGTATGTCAATAAAATCAGTTTTTTATGCTCTTTCTAAATAAAATAATAAATTTAGAATAATTTGATATACAGTGTGTTGAATTAAAAAAAAATCATATGGGTAATTTTTGTAAGTACGGACCTGGATATTGAAACTTTTGCATAAGGCATTTTTAAGCCATAGATATACAGAATATTGTTACCCAATATGAACTTAGTATACAAAGTGATTAAAAATATATCAATAAAATAATTATTAACGAAATATTATAAAACACCCTGTATCTAGGTAACCGTTGAAAATAGACCCATTGAAGATGGGTTATTTAGAACCCCCAAGGTGTCCCCCATCTTATGTTGACGTATGCACATTTAGATCCGAATCACCATGTATATATCAGGAACAATAGAGGACCAAGTATCGAACCCTGCGGTACACCACAATTCACCAGCCGTCCGCCAGATGACACACCATTCAGATGCACAGCCTGAGTGCGATCCGAAAGATAACACTCAAAACACCCGAGCTCCCACACCCCTAACGCCATAGGCTTCACACAATAGAATGCTTTGGACAAGTCACAGAAAGCTGCCGCTGTTGCTTCTCCTTTGTTTACCCCCTGGAATAGTTTTGACAGAAAGTCAAGCATAGCATCAGAGGTGTTCATGTGAAGTATTTTCTGACCCTTGAGGAAGCTCAAAAGTCGTGCCCTTACCAGCCTTTCTATCAACTTGCACAATGTCGGCAGAAGTGAAATGGGTCTATAGTTAGATGGAATTGAATGATTGCCTACCTTGTAAAGACTGATTACTTTTGCCGTTTTAAGACATGAAGGAAATGAGCCCGATTGAAAGGATAAGTTAATTACTTCGGAAAGAGCCTGAAGGCCCTTGGGCTTCCAAGATTTGACAATGATACCTTGACATACTGATATTTGACTTTCAGACACAGCTTTCCCCTTCTTGTAAACTAGGCATCAGTTAGGTGTATCCTAACTTTCATCTGTAAGCCTTATCTGACGATCATCCACTACAACAAAACATGATAGAACTCCACAGTGGTTAGGGTTATCCCCCTTAATTATCCTAGCCGATGCAGCGTTCAAAATTTTTCACTCTTAAAGGATTTTTACTGTGTTTAGTAGTATGTTTGATATTGGCTAATTCTGTCTTACTTCACTTCAACTCAGGATCTGATCCTTGAGCCGAATGGCCTTGCCGGACAACAATGCAACGACCCTTTCCTTTATTTACTCTGAATGTATTTACATTTCGATTATACAATAACTTAACTAGATAAATCATAATTTTAAAGATCACCCACTAAATCTGAACCTTCTCCCCCTTCACTCTTATTCAAGTTTTTCACGTAATTCCCTTCGCAATCTTATATTTTTCCATCTATCCTTTTTTCAATCTTAACCAATGTTGAACCTACAACCTATCTTCTTAAACATGCCTCCCTCCCTTACATCATTCACTCTTTCTCCACATTTTCACATTTCCTCCATAAAAAACTGCAATTCTTTCCATGCTTACCGCTTCGCACGCTCTAAATACTTCTCTCAACTTTTCCTGCTACAACCATGTCGCCCTCCTCTTTGTTATTCTTTTTCTTCAAGTGCCTATTCGTTTCGAATATTGACGACCATCCTGGCTATGATGGCCTTGTTGACTGCTGCTTTAAACAGTTCTGTGGTTGTTTTTGAATACCATGTCCTTAGGTTTTTGAGCCATGATATCCTTTTTTTTCCGGGCTCCTTCTAAACACTTTTCCTTGGAGGATGGATTTTAAGAGTTTGTATTTGGAGTCATTTCTCATTATATGCCCGAGATATTCCAGTTTCTTCTCTTAATCGTGTTCATCACCTCTTTTTCCTTCCTCATTCCTTCCAGTACTGTTTCGTTGGTCACTCTATCTACCCATGATATTCTAAGGATCCTTCTGTAGAGCCACATCTCGAGGGCATCGAGTTCCTTTTGTGTTGCTTCGGTCAATGTCCAGGATTCCATGCCATAGTATAATTTGGAGAACACATAGCAGCGCAGGATTTTTACTTTGATATCTAATTTGAGGTTGTGGCTTTTGAAGAGCTTAGACATTTTGATGAAGGCATCTCTTGCTTTTTCTATTCTACATCTGATTTCTTGTGAGTGGTCCCACTGCTCGTTTAGTAAGGTTCCCAAGTAGACAAATTTGGATACCCGTTCTACTGGTATATTTTTAATAAATGGTTGGCAGTTTTCTTTCTTCTCTTTACTTATGACCATAAATTTTGTTTTGTTCATGTTCATTTTTAGCCCACATCGTTCACTTACTTCATTCACTTTATTCATTAACTGTTGTAGACCCTCTATACTATCTGTAAATATAACGGTATCATCTGAATAGCGGATATTATTTAGTCGTTCACCGTTTACAAAAATTCAATTATCATCGTTTTCCAGAGCTTCTCTAAATATCTCTTTTGAATACAGCTTAAATATCAGAGGGGAGATGATGATACACCCTTGTCGTACGCCCCGCAGAATGTTAACTGCCTCTGTTGTTTCATCTCCAGCGTTGATTTTTATGGTGGCTGTCTGGTTCCAGTACAAGTTTTGTATAATTCTGAGATCTTTATCATCTATTCCGGTGCCCTTCAGGACTTGTATCATCTTCTGGTGTTGGATTTTGTCAAACGCCTTTAGGTAGTCTACAAAGCAGATATAAATGTCGCAATTCATGTCCTTACACCGTTGGAATAATACTTGTATACTGAACCGTGCTTCTCTTGTTCCCACTCCTATCATGAAGCCAAATTGTGTGTCTGCTACTCTCTCTTCGCATATCTTGTATATTCTGCGATGGACAACCTTAAGGAAAAGCTTGAGTAAATGGCTCATTAAGCTTATGGTTCTATATTCTCCGCATTTCTTTGCCCCTTGTTTCTAGGGCAGCAATATAAATTCAGAAATGAGCCATTCTTTCCGGATATTGCCGGTGTCATAGATATTGTTAAATATTTTGCAGATCATTTTTATTGATTCTTCATCCAAGCTTAAGGAACTCTGTCTGTATCCCGTCCGGTCCTGGAGCTTTGCCTTCTTTCAACGATTTTATGGCTGCTTCTATCTCAGTTGTTAGTATTGGTGGTCCAGTTTCTGTTGATAAGGAAGGGGGATCTCCTCTCTCATCGAAGAACAAATTCTCTATGTATTTTTTCCAAGTGTCTTTAATACTTCCTTGGTCCACAATAAGTTCTCCGTTGTCATTGACTAGTTTTCCTACTGTTCTCTTTTTGTATATGCCAGTTATTTCTCTCACTTTTTTTTATGTACATTGAAGTCATCAAATCTCTGTTGCAGTGTTTCTATTTCATGGCATTTTTCTTCCATTTCTTTCTGCTTGGCTTCTCTGATCTTTCTTTGTATTTCACGGTGTATCTCCCTGTATGCGGTTTTGTTATTCTGGTGTTTTCTCCTCTTTTCCATCATCTGTAGTATTTCCTCTGTCATCCACGTCTTATTTTGTCTTTCTTCATTCTTCAGAAATTTGTCTTTGATCTTCACTACCACTTTGTTATGTGAATGTATTTTCTCTTCCGTGTTTCCGGCTTTTACATCGATTTCTTTACTGTTTTCATTCAGGGCTTTACTTATTTTGTCCTTCAGTATTATGTCTTTCAATTTTCTGATATCCTGTTTCTTAGGAATTTTTCGTTGTATTTTCTTATACCTGGTTTTGTATTCTCCCACTAGAGGGATGTTATCGGACTGAATGTCAGCGCCTGAATAGGTTTTTACACTTGTGAAACTGTTTCTATATCTTGCGTTGACTAGGATATAATCTATTTGATTTCTTATGATGACGTCTTCACCATTATTTCTAGGCGACTTCCACGTATACAGGCGTCTAGTGGGTTAGAATTTGAAAAAGGTGTTCAGAACAATTAGGTTGTGTTCCGTCGCAATCATACTCAGAGTTTCTCCTCTGTCGTTTCTCTCTCCGAGCCCGTGTGGTTCGACATGATGTTCTTCCTTTACCTATTTTTGCGTTGAAATCTCCCATCAATATAAGAAGTTCATGTTTCGGTAGGTTTTTTATGGTACTGTGAATCTGATCGTATAATTTCTGTATTTCTTCGTCAGTATGATCGGTTGTAGGTGCGTAGACTTGAATGATATTAGTGTTCACTGGTGAAGCGTTGATTTGTATGAGCAGGATTCTGCCGTTTACTGGGACAAAATTACGTACGTGTTTTACTACACTTTTGTGAACAAGCATTCCAACTCCGTGTTCGTATTTGCCATTCATGGATCCTGAATAGTAGACTCTGTATCCATCTACGTCGTAGTAGCTTGAGTCGGGCCATCTCATTTCACTTACACCCATTATGCTGATTTTCATACGCTCCATCTCCTTTAGCGCACATTGAATTTTTCCAGCTTGAGCCATTGTTCTCACATTCCATGTACATATCTCAATTTGGTTTGTGTTGGCCTTGTTGTGATTCATGTTTCTGTTCATAACCGCTCTTCCCGGAGATCCGATCGGGGAGCTTATTACTCCGGACTTGTGATTTAATCTGAACATATCCATGATGATCTGTACTAGGGAAAATCAATATGATCTTTAATGCAGTGGTTTCCCCTTGCCTTCTGCATTCTCCTGCCGTTGGCCGTACTACATTCATTGCAGCTTTTTGTCATCATAATTAAAGCCATTTTCATACTTTAACTTTCACTTCATTTCTGTTTACTGATTCTTTAGTCTTTCTGCTTGTTCCATCATAATGATATCTGTACGGGTCTATCTTTTCTAGTGTTTGTCCGTCCACCATTATTTCGTTTTTGTGCATCAGGCGGAGTTACCATACATTTCGTATATCTTTCGTTGGTCTAGTTGAAGTTCTTCTGATATTTGCATTAATTGGGTTTGGTCTGGAGGTTGGTTTTGGAGACATTATAGCTTCGTATCTCACTACTTTCTTAATATTATAATCGTTTTACTTAGTCGAATTTTGGGTTTCTAATTGCTCATGATTTTGTTGTATCGAAGGCTTTCACAAAGGCCACGAAATCTGACCATAACATTAATAAAGATTTTCCTTTTTATTGCTACAGGCCGAATTTTTGCTCAAAGGTCTTTCTGGGCTTATTGTTTATATGACAAGTTGATAATATTATTCGTAGGTTTTAGTTTAGCTCTCTTCAACTTTCTTTAAACATTTCTGTCAGTATTTTGTCCTCGCTTCGTGCTTTATTATCGTTTTTCTTTTATTCGATAGTGTTTGGATGAACGCTAGCTTGTACTACGACGATTAGCGAAACGAAGTAACGAATGTTTCTGTTTAAATAAAACACATCCTCGACTATTTCAAGTAGAAATAGGTCGCGAAAAAGACCATCCGAAGCGAAACTATTCTGAATTTCCACTTAGAGCAAAAGGAAAACAAGACGAAAAGCGGAACAGCATCGGATTAATTCCGGCTCTTTATTAAAAGTGTTTAATTTTCTGCAGAAGTACAGAGATGAAACTAAGAAAGTTTAATTAATAAATTACCCGCATTTCGTTTGCAAAAGTCCCAGACTCCAGTCTCTATATTTTTGGATATGTAAACATAGAGCTTTTAATTCGATATGACGACGAGACAAAGTTCGGATGTTTTTTCACAGTAAATACGTATTTGATTAAGTGTTCTTTAACGTTTGAATATCAAAGAGATGAAGGGCAAGAATCAGGCGAACTAGTTTTCGACTGCTAGTCTGGGATAAGAATATTTTTAGCGTATGAGGCTAAATTTTGTACAAACACCTTTTTCTGTACTTATCTTCTTGTGCCATTGTTTTTTTTATCATATTCTGATAAAAAGCTATGTTTGTGCGTTACCTGTGATAATACTGAAAGTAGCGTTCCATATGTTTTTTTTCATCGCCTTCTGAGCCTGTATATTAAACTAGCAGTAAGTGAAACTCACTGGAAAATCAGACTGACTAGGGAAAAACTGATGATATTTTCTTCATCTGCGCTACGTCATTACTTTCGTTGTTCCCATCCACACTGAATATTTCATTTCGTCTTCTCTGGCCTCTTTGAAAATTCACACATTTATATTTTAATAGGTCCTTCAAATATGATTGTCATATTTCATTCTCCCCTCTACGAAATTATGCTTTTCTGTTTTAAAAGGTCAAGCGAAAGCGAAAGTAAAACATGCTAGGTGATAGGTTGCTAAGTATGAAAAACTTTCGTGCCCTGGGTGACGAAAAAAATAAAAATGGCAAGTCAACGTTGTCAATGTCAAACGTTATTTAGAATAAAAATTAAATGTAAAATTACAATTGTTATATGAACCTGAAATATTTAATGGCAAATGTTGATTGAAATCTTGTCCAAAAGCAACGGCGGCACTGCCAATAATGCGTCTTACGTTATTAGGGACACATCTTTAGTTGTACACCATTTAACGAAATTTTCATAGACTTGATTGTACCGATTTTTAGATTTATCTGGTAACGAACTACAACTGCACGCAATATACGCTGCTCCTTCAATACAACGAGAATAATTATTAATTTCTCGATGCTTCAATAGAACTCATGTTTTGTTAAACTCTCGCTACATACCAAAGTTATCAACTTAACTATTCAATATTATTATTTGATAAATGTCAAACTAAATTTTTAATTGACATGAATGTTACCTTAGTAACGTTAACAAGCAACTATGTGATACTGGTATTTTTATAACAATAAGCCGCCTTATATCAATTTTATTACAATCGATTGGGGATTTTCAGCATCAAATTTGAATATGTATATTTTAAGAAATCGAGAGGGGAGAATGAAAAGTTTAATACATTACACGCTGCGAAAGCCCTTTCAGGTGCTTGGAGTTTTTTAAATAGCCTCGGCTACGCTACGCTTCGCCTCGGCTATTTAAACACACCTCGCACCTAAAAGTAAACTTTCGCAGCTTGTAATGTAAATAACTATTGTGTATTTACGCCTTGGCTGAACCAGTAAATACAATAATTTATCCGAGACTATTTGACCTGTCTAGGCCTGCAAAAAATATTTCCATTTACCATTAATCCTACGCAATTTTTCGACAAGAATTCATCATAGTCGCGATCGTTTCGACCGCAAACCCAAAACGGGGCTCTTATTTATGACCGTCGGCGGAGCCTTAAATATTTAAAAGGGCGCCGCCCCCGTAAAAAAAAAACGGTTGGCTAAACAACGGCGATAGGTTAAATTTATTTTGCATTATTAAAAGAAGGCAACCGAGTGTGTTTTCGAGGCCTTGTAAATTTATGGAAAGCGAATGTAGGATCTAGATATAATGTAATGTTTCCCAGATTAAACGTTCGAAGGATTTTAACTATTTGGTTTTTTCAAATTAAAGTCGAATTGCTTATTGATGCCTTGTACAACAACAGTACTCACAAACGTCAAAGTAAAAAAGAATACATTGAAACAATCATTAATAACAATTTAGGGCGAACAGCAAAAAATCATCATCATTCTACAAATGTATAGTTAAAAAATTCTTCAAGTGAATAAAAACAGTTACTGCTTAAATTTATTCTTAAAATATGTTTGTTGTAGCCCCCGTAATGAAGGTGGCATTTTATTGAACATCTTAATAGCCAGGCATCCCGGGTCATCCTGATACCTCTTTAGTCGGTCGACAGTATGCAGTAACGAAACCATCTCGATGTCTAGTATCCTAGCTATGTACGTCACGGTGGATTCTATATTGGTCTCCGTTTGCCTTTAAAAACAAAATACTTTCCGGGACATATGCACATGCGTTGCTCTGCGCTGCAACGCGAACACTCTTTGGCTTTGGGCAGCGTGGCCCCATACGAAGATGGTGTATGTCATCTTTGAGTGGAAGATGCTGTAGTATGACATCCTCATGACCCTCTCAGAAGCACACCCCGCGACGCTCCTGAGCACGAACACGCTACTTCCAAGCTTTTTTGCTAGGAAGTCGATATGCGCATCCCATAATAGTCTGGGATCCAGTTGTACTCCCAGAAATATAACAGATGGAATATTTTCATTACTAAAACCAGTTTTTTGGTTTTGTCTTTTATTTAGAAGCTGCATGTTCGCGCTGAACCACGTTTCCACTCTCTCCTGCATCCTGTCAGTCCCTCCACAGCCTCCCCAAGGGAGGGTGCAACAATTTTATTGTTACCTATCGTCAGAAAAAAGTGTATATCTGCATTAATATAGATTGAAAATAAGATCGGTACCAAAACAGATCCCTGTGGCACACCAGTTGTTACTTTACCTTCCGCCGACGATACCCTGGCAGCCCTCACCACCTGACTCCTGTCAGAGAGATATGACCTCAGCATCTCAATACTAGAGGAGCCAAAATGATACGCTTTGCTTCCCTGGAAGTATCTCGTGGGACACACAATCGAACGCTCTGCTCAAGTCACAGAATAGCGCAGCATTAACGATCTTAGTATACGTCCCACAAGGTCCAAAACGCCCATAACCGTCCCCCTACCATTACGAAAACCAAATATGTATTCTCTTCAAAGTAATGGGTTATCCTGATGCATATGCACTTTTCCAAAATGTTTAATATTATTGGCAACATTGAGATAGGTCTTATAGTTCTCAGGCAATGACAAATTTCCTTTCCTAAAGATCGGGGTTATTAAGGCAGCCTTCAATGCATGTGGGAAGGTGTTTTCCTTAAAGCAGAGATTAATAAGCTTTGTAAGGGGACAGATGATAATATTCTTTATGGTTTGAATTAATTTATCATTGAGTCCATAGATATCGCGACTATTTTATTTAGCAAACTATCAATGATCTCTCTTATTTCATTGAATGTAACCTCAGTAAAGAAAAAGTGGTTTTTGGGGTTTAGTGCAGTAGGATCCATTTGGTTTGGAGGTATTTTATCTATGACACTTTTAGCGATGCCCAAAAGATATGCGCTAAATTCGTCTGCTCCAATTTCACAAACAATTTGTTCTTTTTTACTAGAGTATCTGTGTTGATTTATAATCTGCCATATGCACTTTGTTGGATTATATGATCTTGTTATTAAAATATCGGTGTATTGTTTTTTAGTATCGCTTATAGCTTGTACTGCTGTACTGCCTACTTAGATCACCCAGCAAGCTGAGGTGTTCACGCATATGTCTTATGGCATCACCAAACCAGCTATTTCCCTGATCCGCTCTAATTATATATGCTTTTTCCGGAAATGACTCCTTATAAGCTTTTCCAATAATATACATAAATCTATCAAACCTATCGTCCACACACATTCCGATGTCACTCACAAAGCCCCAATCAGCAACAGCCATATAATAGTTGTGAAATGTAATTAGACCTACCTGTGTCAGAGGTCAGGGTCAAACCCTTCTAGCCTGCTCAACATCAACTGATTTCTCACCCATAAGGCATTCAAGCAACTGTCTAAGAGGTTGCAAAGACAATCTGCTGGAAGTTTACTATCACATGGGAATCGGAACCATTCTTTAGTGAAATATGTGTAGATTAATAGCCAATTATTATGGTTTTATTTGACTGCTTTTTACAACATTTATTTTTTAGCAAAATGCTGATATTGAGACAAGTACACATTGAAAATGAAAGGGTCAAACATTAGCGCCGCTTTGCAAACTAAATTGTTAAATTTCTTGAGTTAAATCGCAATTTTCATGCCTTCATATTAATAGCGTTTCGATTAATTATTATCCCTCACATATCCTATTTAATAGGTATTAATGTATTACGATTATTAAACTATGTTGGGGTTTGGAACCTTCGGCAACATGCACTAAAACGGAGTTTTATCCACAATATTGAAACAGAATTATTGCACTCGACGCGCGTTTCGCTAACCATGTTAGCATCATCAGGAGATGATTTAAACTAAATTTAAAACTCTACCTAACTCGCTTTTATACTAAATGTTTGCTTAATCAAGCGAAACCAAAGGGACCAATCCTGGAATCCCACTAGTCACGCTCGATCAACCAATACAATGGACTATACGGAATAGGCCCTCTATCTCTATTTAAACTATTCTTACATTTAATAATTTCCATACTTTCATATGCGTCTAATAATCTCCTATCAGTTATATTATGAATTAATTTTAAATTTTTAATTGTTATTCTATGATTACTATCAAAAGCATGCTCGGCAACACTTGATTTTTCTGTTCTACCATACTTTAAATGAGCTATGTGTTCCTTGAATCTCGTGTGTATAGATCTTCTAGTTTGCCCAATATACTTTTGGTTACAATCCATGCATCCAATTTCATATATTCCACTTCTTTCTAATTTTTCAATTTTGTCCTTTGGACCCCCTAATAATTTCTTAATGTTGAACTAAGTTTGGTATACTAATTTTAAGCCTACTTCCTTAAAGACTTTTTAACGTCCTCTAGTATACTGAGGATTATATGGTATCGAGACATATTTTGTATTGTCATCCTGATTGACAAAAGAAGTGGAATCACGAATGGCCTTTCTAAACAAATGCCTATTAATTAGTCTATTTATAAAGTTAGTATTGAAACCATTAACTTTCGCTATATTCCTAATTGCCTCCTTTTCATTATTAAATCTTTCTCTGCTGAGAGGAAAGTTAACCATACGGTGTACCAAAAAATGAAAGCTGGCCATTTTGTGTTGGTCGCAGTGGAAGGAGTCATTAGGAATATATCGGTTAGTGGCAGTACTTTTTCTATAAATATCAAATTCTAGTGTGTTATTATCATTCCTAATTACTAAAGTATCCAAAAATGGAAGTTTGCCATTGTTCTCGACTTCATAAGTAATCTTAATGGTGGGGAAACGGTTGTTTAGGTTGGTTACAAAATCTTCGATATTAGCGGTTTTTGTGTCGAAAATCGCGAAAATGTCATCCACATACCTGTACCACGGCACATATAACAACCAGCAATATCACATCTTCTTTTTTCGCATCTGCGCCAGTCCGCGCGCAAGATATTTTATTGCTATTGGAGTTGAATCGAAACCATAGGCGTGTATATTTGTCAAATAATTGACATTGTGAGAGACGAACGTTGTTTATGACATTGTGTAATGCAAAAAGCCATGGTGTTTAAGCAATAAGAACTTGTACAAACCAGAGATATTCTTCCAAGAAGATTCTTTAGATTTCCTGCTCATACAACAAGGTATACATATATTTCATAACCCATTGATATTTGAAATTTTATATTACGGCTCTGTTAAAGGAAAATCATACTTATATATATTTCAAATCCACCAAATCCAGCCCTGACTTTTCCTACCCAACTGACATTAGCAAGGTCAAATTTATCTTTTCGCCTGACAGGTCGAGTAATATTGCTGGTTGTTATATGTGCCGTGCCTGTACCATACCCTTGGAAAATATTCGAACTCTTGACTGATCTCATTTTCAAATTTACTCATAAAAAGGATACTTTAGTAAATAGGAATGATAATAACACACTAGAATTTGATATTTATAGAAAACGTACTGCCACTAACCGATATATTCCTAATGACTCCTTCCACTGCGACCAACACAAAATGGCCAGCTTTCATTTTTTGATACACCGTATGGTCAACTTTCCTCTCAGCAGAGAAAGATTTAATAATGAAAAGGAGGCAATTAGGAATATAACGAAAGTTAATGGTTTCAATACTAACTTTATAAATAGACTAATTAATAGGCATTTGTTTAGAAAGACCATTCGTGATTCCACTTCTTTCGTCAATCAGGATGACAATACAAAATATGTCTCGATACCATATAATCCTCAGTATACTAGAAGACTTCAAAAAGTCTTTAAGGAAGTAGGTTTAAAATTAGTATACCAAACTCAGTTCAACATTAAGAAATTATTAGGGGGTCCAAAGGACAAAATTGAAATATTAGAAAGAAGTGGAATATATGAAATTGGATGCATGGATTGTAACCAAAAGTATGTTGGGCAAACTAGAAGATCTATACACACGAGATTCAGAAAGAACAGAACAGAAAAATCAAGTGTTGCCGAGCATGCTTTTGATAGTAATCATAGAATAACAATTAAAAATTTAAAATTAATTCATAATATAACTGATAGGAGATTATTAGACGCATATGAAAGTATGGAAATTATTAAATGTAAGAATAGTTTAAATAGAGATAGAGGGCCTATTCCGTATAGCCATTGTATTGGTTGATCGAGCGTGACTAGTGGGATTCCAGGATTGGACCCTTTGGTTCCGCTTGATTAAGCAAACATTTAGTATAAAAGCGAGTTAGGTAGAGTTTTAAATTTAGTTTTAATCATCTCCTGATGATGCTAGCATGGTTAGCGAAACGCGCGTCGAGTGCAATAATTCTGTTTCGGTATTGTGGATAAAACTCCGTTTTAACGATTATTAAACTTCCAGTAAAATATTGAAATCAATTTATTTGAGTCTGCCAAGATTATTTAAAATCCGCAAAACTTGAATTCAATTTAAACATACCTTTTTACTCACAACGACCAAGAACGGCACTAATTAATTAACAAAAAATCGAGCTGAAGCAACCTCTCCACTTATAAAAATTGACGAAGTTCATTATCATGTCATCTTCAACCCGTACCTTATTAAAATACTCTAATAACGACTCTTTCTTTGCAACCCCTTGAACAGAGATTTTCAATCTCGTTCCATTTTTCTCCACTTTCAGGAAAATTAATTAGTTTCTGCGATATCTTCCGCGAACAATGAAAAATACAATTACGACGTCCTTATTGTCTTTCCTCGGACAACGACGCGGTGAATAATTTGAAATTAAATGAAAGTTGAATAATGGATGATCTCCTAGGATGAATCTGGTAAACCAAAATTAACACAGGCTCGAGTCAGACACAATTACTTACTAAGGATTAATTTGAATTGCATCGAGGAGACGATATAGTAAAAAGCTTGTTTTCGGCAAAGAAAGATACCTATTTAAGTTACTATAATACATGTTTAACAAATATTTAAACCATGAGTCGCTTAACACCTCAAGGGTAGATAAGTTCTGAGACGTTAAGTTATATATTTATTGTAAAGGAGAACATTTGGGGCTGCTCATTCGGCCTGAAAATTAATTTTAAGCAATATGTTTCATAACTTAAGTGGTCACGATTGTCATATATTTATAAAATAATGCTAATCGCCGCTGGACATAAACATTACGTAGGGGTCAAAAAACATGGTCAATTTTGGACAATCTTGGACAATCTTGCTTCAATCTTGATTAAATTGCTACAAAATCCGGAGTAACCCAGCGGTTGGAAAATGGGAAGGACAGATGAAAATTTATATAAATCTTTACATATAAGCGAATATTTCTATTATTTTTTTAAATTAAACAACACTATACAAATAAGTTAATTGTACAGTTCGTCAAATTATTGAAAGTAATTCCTCCTGAAAAACCATTTTGCGCTGGAATATTAACCACTCTTTCTTGATGATTGCTTATTGTGTGTGACTGCTTGCAAGATTGCTCTCCCATAAAATATGAGCTAACGACACACAGTTATCAACGTGATCTTTACAATAACTTGACATTGAAGTACATTGCTGGCCAGAAATGATTTGACTTGTTACTTGTGAATGATTCTGCAACATATCCCTCTGCAATCTTCCCGGACTCCCAATCTCCATGCTGCTTAAGTGTTACCAAATCACCATCTGCATTCACGAGCAGGGAAGCTAAGGTTCTTCGGAAACAATAACCGGCATAACTTTGAGGGGTTTTTACTTTTAAAAATGTTACAATTTAAAACGGAATTTTCACCATTGTATTTTTCCCAATTGCACATGACATGATTTTCCTTTGTAGTAATTGACAAAATTCCTGGAGCACTGTGTTTTGGAATTTTTTATATTATCGGTGTCAAGCCAAGGCAGACACTCCGTTAATTATGTTATCAGAAACAACAAATATGCTTTTTCTTGGTTTTTGGAACTAGAAGGATCACAATTACCATATCGCCATGATCATCAAGGTCTTTAACTTCCATTTTAACAAATTCTTCACATCTGCAATCCTCGCAAATGCCAAATAGTAAAGCGATCTGAAAGAAAATATAATTCTACAAGAAAATGCAAATTTTTGAATTAAATTCAAGACCCTTAAAAGTCAGTTATTGGAAACTACCGAATATTAAATAACTTTTTGGGGAAAAGTATAATTTAAGCGTACATACTTACAACTATTTCTTAAGTAACCCATTTTATTAATGATCTTTTGGAAAAAACTAACGAATAACGAAGTAAAAGAGCTCACCTTCATATGCAAATAATCTCCATTCGAGGCTTCTGCCAAAAATCTTGAAATTTCATCTCAGCGCATAACCGCTGGCTGGTCTCTTGAGGAAGGATACTAATTTTGGAAACTTTATGTCTAGATTATTCGTAACGTTTAGTGCTGACCGCAACATATTATATTTGCTCCATAAAAGTGGAGTTGTTCATCAATGCTATTTTGTTTCTTTCAGTCAATCCATGTTCCCTTCAAATTCTTTTATATTTTCTTTCAATAAATTATCGGCCTGTTTTTATTCGACTTCAGATTCCACTAAGTCCACTTCTGTCTTTGCGCTTCGGATTCCACTAAGTCCACTCCTTTGTCCGGTATAGTTCCACCCGAATTTCCTTCGTAGTCTGAACGATTGCTATTTTCTCTTTCTGTTTCCTTATCTCGTGAATTTAAAATTTCAATAATATCGTCACTAGCAATTTCAATACAATCTTTATCTTGCCCAAAATCTTCTTCATCGGACAGAAAGAGATATCTGAATCATCATCATCGAAGTGATCAAATGTCAATCATTTGCGATGGGCTCACAATAGAGCTGGGTAAGCACCCGTGGTTTTTTTACGATAGAAAAAAGTGCACCTCATGAGATACAACATGATTTTACACCAATGTTATTACATTTGTCTAATTTAATTTTATGCAATAGGGTGTCCCTGAAGAGGGGCATAACTACCTTAAGTCTGTTTTATTTTCTTCACGCGGATGACTGAAAGGGTTAAGAGAATTACTTATAATATCAGTAGGAACATAACATGGTATACGTTAAAAACTGATAAAGCATTCACTAAATGATCTCCGCAAAATGTCTGATCTTTGGAAGATAGTACGAATAAATAATCAATTTAGACGAAAATACAGAAGGGCAGTAAGTTTTGTTAAACAAAGGGCAAATTTTGATTTTATTGAAGGTGTTACAAATGACGTGGTGGCCGCTTGGCAGGTAATAAATGACTCCAAAGGAGCCATGAGAAAAGAGTTTTCAACTGATCTCGATGCTGTCGACTTTAATTCTTGGCAGATCAAATTCTGCAAAATATGTCACAAATATCGCCTGTAAATTCTGAACAGAACTTTCAGACTGTCAGCGTCTCTCTGCAGCTGTCTTGCCAGTTTCCTTAAGAACCGATCTCTGCACGTTGCAGTTGATGGGCACATCTCAGACAGATTCACCATTAACCCTACGTTACTAACCCACGGTCTTTAAGACCGACCGAATCTGAAAATGCCGAGAACTTCTGATCCATCCGAAAGGCTGTGTGTCGCGGTAGCTTCCTGTCTAAATGCTTCGAGTTCAGTGTATCAACAGTGTTAGCGAAGCGTGTATATTTATTCCGTTAGAGACAAAGTGGATCCGTGAGACCGAGGTTAGTAAACTTGTAATAAATATTTATAGGTTCCCGCCGAGGTAGGATTCGAACTGGGCGTCGTCAAAACCCCCCCTAACCCGAATTTTAACCCTCCAGGTCGGACGACACCAAGAGGCCCTATTTAGGAGCCCATAGGATACTTAGCGACTTAAACTTTTAGGTGGGTGTTCGGACCGATGCCCTCCATCCCCCTGCCGAATACGAACTTGCTAGCTCGAAATTTAGGCAAAAAAAAGCCTATAGGAGCCGAATTTCCGGTAGGCTCCAAATACGAAAAAACCTTCTCCTAAGTTTAAAATGACCTACGAAAGCGTTTTTCTTCGAAATAATATTTAGGGGTCCAAAACCACGATTTTCCACTTTTGGAACCTATGGGGCGAGCGTTCTCGAAATAGGAGCCGCGGATCGAAAATCGGACGGAGTACTTTTTTAAGTCTAATCCGTACGGAGGACATTTTTTGGGTCTCGTTCCGAAAAAAATATTTTTCGATCTCGTCCGGCTCCTACCGCATAACCTATCGGAGGTAGGGTCCCGCCGAGGTCATATTCGAACTCGGCGTCGCCGTCGTCGAAAACTCTCCTAACTAGGGGAGCCCCTAGGTTCCATTTTTTTTTCGTTTAGACGGTAATTGTCCGAACTATCACATCGACTTTCGTCGATTTCCACCGATTAAATCGATTTTTTTTATCGCGGAGCCCACTCCTTAGGGGCCACAGTTTTTGTGTCCAAATTCGTTTTTCCCGACCCCGAAAACCCCCGAGTCTCCATTTTCGCCTAAATCTGAGCTGTCTCATGTTCGGTCTAGTACCAGCTCACGTTCTAAGGGCATAAACAAATTTTTATGTGTGTTTTTTTTTTGTGTATGTATTATTAATACAATAAATAAAAGTAACAAAAAACAGTTAAAATTGTTTAAGTTTGACTTGAACAACAAAAAGTAGATAATTGCATCTATTTATAAATAATCGGTCTCACACCGAGGTTAGTAAAACTGTAATTTTCGGCAAGGTTAGTTTCGAAGGGTTAATGCGGGAATGCCTCAGGGCGCAATACTTTCGCCAACTCTCTTCCTCATCTATATTAATGACCTGCGGACAGGAAACCAATAATCCTGTTTACAGTTATGCAGATGACAGTATTTTTGTCTCTCAATTTAGATCAGAAAAACTTTTACCAGCGACTGAGACTTATCTCCGCAGACAGGAGCAGATTACAGTAATTAATCAAGATCTCGAGAAAGTTCGAACTTGGGGCGACAGGAATTTGATCCAGTTCAGTACAGCAAAAACCCAAGTACGGCGGGCCCTGACATCATTATGGCAGGATCGCCCACGCCTTCATCCTCGTCAATCGGAGTACTGGGTGTCTCGATCAACAGCAATATGTGTATTACCACGTTGCTAACATCGCAAGATCAGCCTTGCAGAAGCTTGGTGCGCTATTTTGCAATAGAAAACTGAATACACCGCAGCAGCTGCTCTTGCTCTACAAAGCGAAAATAACACCTTGCTTAGAATATTGCTCACATATCTGGGGTGCCGCCCCTAAGCACACCCCCTAAGCTGCTCGATTCCGATCGTCGGTGACCCGGAGTTGACCCGAAACCTGAATAGTCTGGAACAACGCACCACAGATGTTCCCAGGATTTGGCCCGCATCGTCCCTCCACCAGCAATGCCTGTCAGACAGTCACGACAGACGGCAACAGCGCACCCGTTCGTCGTACATCTGGAAACACCTAGAACGTCGCTTTACAAGGACTCCTTTGCCTGGCGCACTGCATGACTGTGGAACTCACTCCCAGGATATCTGTTTTCCCCAAATTACAACATACAACACAACTATTCAAGAACCTTGTCAATCAACATCTTCGCACACACGCCGTTCGTCGAGTGCCGTAGGACCTCCCTTTCGTGTGTAAGCCACTGCCATAAAAAAGATTCCAGATACCCCATTTCCTGATGGTAGCTTTTCGTTTAGAGCGGTTACTTTCATTGAAGTCAGTGATGCAATAAACAATTTAAAACAAAAAAATAGTAAAAATATATATGGTTACAGAAAAACTCTTTAAAAA
>MU184531.1:96997-116898 GCA_016904865.1 Pissodes strobi
TGGACAGGAAAAGTAATACTTTGCTGATTGATATGTGTCTGCAAAATTAATATTTGCTGTCAATCGGAGAAAAAAGTTATTAACACACCCGACCATTGTTTTGAATCTTTCATGAGGGCACCGAGCTATCAACTCCTATGAAACGTACTTTAGAACTTTCACTTTCAGTGGTCAAATCATCGAAGGGCAACGAAAATCAATTAGCAGATGCTTACTTAACCCATGCTTATAACCTATAAACGAAAATTTAAAGATATTGCCCTGTTCTGCTGCATTATTACGATCGGTAGGAGTTGGAGAAGCGACTACTTATGGATTCTTGCAAGAGAGAAGATGCAAGAACCTCAGTGGACTCAAGCCATTCCCAGGAAGAAACCATCGGAAATTGACGACCACGCCAAAAATCAGGTAGGAAGAAAAGTGCATACATTTCCTTCGCCTAGGATATATCAACGCTGGACAAAATTTTGCAAGCCACTAAGAATAACGAAACCTTTCCCAGCTACCAAGACGTAGACCATGGAAAATTCTTCATGACATGAACTGCCGCTGGGAAAAGTGGAATAGAAAATCCTTTGTTAGGTCAGAGATTGTTTGCTGGAGAGGAGAATTCTTGAGGTCAACCCGATAATATCGCAGCGAATGCATTTCGATGCAACTTGGCTGAGCAAAGAGCATACCGTATCTAAAATCTGGCAAGAAAGAAACATCCTGAGCTCTGGGGAAGCTGTCATGGAGGGTTGGTCAGCGGGATTAAGACTGCCTTTTGAAAAGGGGATATAGGAAATGAAAATAGATTTTTGGATGAAAGCTAACTGGAATTTCAATTAAATTCAACTGAAGGTTACCATGAAGAAATTACTGCTGATGTTTTCGAAGACTATTTGAAGCAAATGATCGATAGATACCCATGTGTGATTGTACCCATGTTGCGATACCGAATCCAAAAGAAGAACATAACTTCATTAATCATAAAGGTTACCATTCCATGAATGTGCAAATTATTAGCGACCTAAATTTAAAAATATTAAATAGCAATAGATATATGCAACATTTACACAATATGGGAGAAACAAATAGCTTGTTGATTAGAGATTCTGGCTACCCACGGCAACCTTTCCTAATGACACCAATAGCTGATCCAGATAAAGATTCCCTAGAAGCTAGATTTAACCAAGCCCATGCTAGTGCCAGAAATGGAGTGGAACGAACCATTGGGTTGTGGAAGATGAGGTTTTGTTGCCTACTGAAAGAAAGAGTAGCTCGGTATGATCCGGTAATTCAGTAATAGTGTTTGATAACACCAGCTATCATTCTAGGTTAGTAAAAAAGCTTCCCATAACTTCATGGAAAAAAGCGGAGAACATTGAGTGGTTACAGCAGATTGAATTATGGTGTAAAAAGAGCTTTTGGAAATTGTTAGGCAGCATAAGTAAAAAAATATGTTATTGATGAGATAGCAAAATATCGACTTATTATTATTGTGCATTGCTTACCCCCCTATCATTTTGAACTGGACCCAATTGAGCTTAAGTGGGCGCAAGTAAAAGGTTATGTTGATGGGAACAACAAAGCTTTTTAAGATCAAAGAAACGCGACAATTCTTGGTGGGTTCATTGGCGCATATAACTGCCAAAAACTGGCATAATGCCACAATACATATTGAAACAATCTTTGTATTCCATGCAAAAATTTATTTATTTATTTATTTATGTATTTATTTATTAATACAAAAGGACTTCTATAAATGGCGTAACAGAGCGCTTTCGGCCTAAGCCATCATCAGTGTTTTCTGAAAAGTAAGTAAAAAAACCTCCCATTAGTGGAGAGTCAAAGACTACTGCAGAATTTTTTGGTAAAGAAAATGATAAAATTAACATTGTTATGTTTGTTTCCAAATTTGTTAAAATTTGAAAGCAGTTAATTAAAGGTATAAATTAAGAATGATAATTTTTTTTTCTGATTATTTGTAATTTTTTATGAGTAGAAAGCAAGGAAAATGGTGGACTTCTTTCACTTACTTGTCAATGGAAAAGGACATATCCATGAAGACAAACGAACAACACAAATCGACAACGGTCACATGTAAATTTCACGAACAGTACGGTACGTCACATTTTAAGAGAATGGTTCACATAATTTCATTTAAAATCTTTAATCAAAGACAAAAACGAGGTACCTAGACCAAGCTTTTGGGTTGCAGACCGATGACGTAGGAGGATATACGTCAAGGAAAGGCGGTAATTTTAAATTAAAAAAATATATAAAATGACAGGTGAAGTTTAAATGATAAAAATATATGAAAGTGCCGTAATTGTCCATAGTAATCCTAGAGTACAATAGGGCTGCCATTAAGCTAGACGAGATTAACAAAATGGCATGATCGGTACTTTTCTTCTTCTTCAGTCGTTGTCTTTTGGGTATAGGCCTCTCTCATTCTCCTCCAGGTCTCCCTATTTTGTGCCACCTGGTACCAATTATTGATGCCGGCTGTACGTTTGATTTCGTAGTACCATCTTTGTTGGGGTAGGCCAGTGCTCCTTCTCTCGCCCCATGGTCGCCACCTAGTTATCTTGGCGATCCAGTTTGTGGGATTTCTGGCAATGTGACCTGCCGAGCTCCACTTAAGGTTGCATATTCTTTCAGCTATGTCCTGGACTTTCGATACGCATCTTAAGGTACTAAGTCGCCCAAATAAGCGAAAGAATACTTGCAAATCCTGTTGAATACATCAGTGATGGCCTGAAAAATGTTTTTGGAAAAGAAGAAAGTACTTAATCAAGTGAAAATAGAGAACTAACTTAAGAGATGACATTAGCCTGAGCTAACTCAACTCGAACGGATAGAAAAGAAAAGAAAAGGAGATGACATTAGCTTGAGTTAACTCAACTGACAGGAATAGAAAAAAGAAAAGAAAGAGAGATGTCATTAGCCTGGGCTAACTCAACTCGAACGAAAAAAAAAATTAAATTACATCCCTGTAGTAAAAATTGGAAAAAAGTTTTGAAAATGAAAGTACTTGATCATTCTTCCCCTCATAAATGTGTGGACAAGAAGTAAGTTCAATCGAGAAGCCGCCTGTGTAATGGAATGTAGGACCTGTTGAGATTAACTTGAGTGTTAAGGCAATGGTTGTTTATAAGCAGCTCGCTGTGGATCTCGATGTCCTCCATAAAATCTAGCCTATTGAAATTTTTTGATGAGATGTTATGCAGGATTTTTGAATTAGATTGAGGACTGAAACCATGGTTATGATTTCGCAAATGTTCTCCGAAAGCAGAGTTATTTCTGTTTAAATGTTCATTGATATGGATCTTGAGTGGTCTACTTGTCTCACCGATGTAGGTGCATTCGCAAGAATTGCGTGACAACTTATAAATGAAACTTTTTGAGAGAGTATCTTTTTAATCTTTCGTGTTATCTTAAAATGTTTGTATTGATTTTTGTTTAAAAAAAAAGAAAAAAAATATATAAATTAAAAAAAAATAAAATAAAAAAATATCAAAAAAAATTAAGTAAAAAAATTATTAAAAAAACAAGATTAAAAAAAAAGTGCATGGAATACAAAGATTGTTTCATTACTATGTTTCGTACATGCACACAGCCTTTACTTTTCATTTAACAGACATATTATAGCAGAGGAGAATAAAATGTGGGACCTTGAGGACGTATCGACGAAACCATGGAACTCGTGCCTTTAATTATTGCCTTAGAGCATGACGACTCTTCAGATTTTCTGAGGATCCTATCGACTTTTAACAATTAGGATTAGAAGATTATGATATTGAACTATTTACATACAATAATATCTTTATTTTTTGTTAAAAACGGTATTATTTTGCTAAATTATTTTTATACGAATTTACAAAACGGAAAAAATAATAATAACACCTACATTATACCTCATTACGTATTCAGATAAATGGCGCCCCGTTTCAATGATTATCCTTCATTTGCATTTTACGGCACCATTGATCATTCACATGGGCTACAATTTCTATTTTATTATGCTTAATATACATTTATAAAGAGGATTAAGGAGGCAAAAGTCGTTGACACACCGGGTGTTGGTCAATTGCGCGCCCGGTCAGAAAAATAAGAAGGTAGTCCTAATTTCACAGGACCGTTAACCTATAAACGAAAATTTAAAAATATTGCCCTGTTCTTAGAGCGAAATAATTATGCTAGACATAATTTACCTTCTTCAAAATCTATTTCAAACAATTCCTTGATCTTTTCTAATATTTCACCGGTAAATTCGCCGGTGAAATATGTTTTTCTAATACAGGCAATATTTTAAAAAGTCTCCGAAGAGCTTCGACACGCGAAAACAGTGTAAGCGGCGTGATTTGTTTGCATTAGCTCGGTTGGGGAGACACTTTTTATGGATCCTCGTCGGTGATGTATGAGTGTTTGTTTTCACCTGGCGGAGGATGCTTCTTCAACGTAAAAATACTTCTAGAATAGTAAATAAGAACTAAATAATTGAGAGGGGAGTAACAACATATTTTAAAGCTAAAATTGTTAGCATATAATGAAAGGGCACGCAAGATCTCTGGATCTAAAGGTGCCATTTATAAACCACATCCTGCCAATGGACAGTCTTCGACAACGAATTATTTAAAGATTTAAAACCTTTGCATACTAATTATACAAATTGTCCATTTTTTAATTATTATTTTACTAAATACAGAAGCGTCTACAGGAAGGTAATAAAGGCGGCCAAGGAAGCTTACTAAAAGAGCAGGTTGCACGGTGCAAGTAAAAGAAAGCTGGAATATTGTTAACGAGTTAAGAGATAATTTAAATTCTTGTAATAAGGTTTCGATTGACGGTGACATATTAAATGAATTTTACTGTAGTATAGCTGAAACTCTGACTGCTGGTCTCCAATCTAGAGTAGATAGTATCTCTTATTTAAGACAAATCTCTATTTCTGAGTCGTTTTATTTGGCTCACACGGATATGACGGCTCTTCGAAGCACTCCACTCAATTAAAAATAAAAAGTCATCAGTAATCGATAAAATATCAATGAGAGTGCTTGACGCCATTCTTGAGCAAGCTCTTGTGGAGCGAGCTATTGCTAAAATGTCTGTTTGTTGTTAAGCAATGATGTTATAACCAGTTGCCGAAATGTAGCTGAACACAAAAAAAACAAGTTTATTATTCAAAATTACTATCGCATGGATTCTCTGCCTTCAGTTTGAGCGAGAGACAGCTGTTGTGTCCCGAAAATATACATCTGTAAAGAAATTAAAAAAAAATCGATTTTATGGAATGTTTATTAACTTGAGTTAATTTGGGTGTGAATTGTGGCCAAGATAGGCTATAGTGTTACAGACATTGTATAACTAAACAACAGGCACTTTCTGGCTGGTGAAACCCCGATTCTTTTCATACCAAAAAGTCCCGTATCTTCGTTGTTGATAATCCAAATTGATATTGATCCCTAAACGAAACTCTGGGGGAAAACAGATGGCAGTAGGCCCGGGGTGCGTACAAGTAATAAACACCGCCGATGCTGTAGTCTCCGTTGCCCCTGCGGATATTCAACGGGAAAACATTCGAATAAAATTGTCTCTTTTCCTGTCTATTTCGGTTTTGCAAGTCCATGTCTGTTCGAGAGTAATGAAGAAGTAGTCATCTGAAATGGTAAATCAATCTATTGGTTAGTTGGCTTAGCCTTCGCAACAAAATAAAATATGATTCCCAAAATCAGCGGTGGACTCTAGAAATTTATCAATAATAATAAAAAAATATATAAACAATAATGAAACTGGAAGTTAAGTCAATAATAAAGATAAATGAATAAGTCAAAACAATAACAAACAATATTGAGCCCAAATAATACAGAGCAAATATACGAACTTTCCATTGGAACACTGATACTCAAAGCTAGTTAAATGAAACGGGTGGATAGGTAAACAGAAAATTGGTTTATTACTAAAAAAATAGGTTGTTTTTGTCTGGCAGCTTCCTGAAGGAATCGTTTACATTCATGGAACACGCGGAACTGCACGCAAGAACCAGGAACTTTCTTGAGGACTCTACAGATAGCTGGAGATAGCCCAGTCAAAAGCAGACCGGCAGAAAACATGACTCCTAGTTAGGCGTAGCCAAAAAAAAAGGGAAACCCGTCTGTAGGACCCTGTGAAACGGCAATATATTCGAGGTTCCGCATATAATTCACAATCAGACAACATTTACAATCAGAACCATTAAAACAATATAGCAAGAAAAAATCAGAGAACAAAAAAAATTAAATCAATATTTTTCCTGTGAAAGGCCTATTATCTGCTCAACGCCGAAATCGCTGATCTGCCTCAAAAGATGGACGAGAAAAGCCTCTTTAAGAAAAATTAAAACGAAATTAGGAACCATTCACGTAGCTCACTTTCTCAAAATGGACGACACTTAAACAAACTAAAGTCAACTCACCTGACAAAAGCAGTACACAAAACCCATTAAGGAGTGAGTTCTAGGCACTAAACGAACAATTAACTAAAGGTAAGGTAAAGGTAAAACCTAAAACTCCAAAAATGGGCCAATTAGAGAATCCCACACAAGGGAAAATCAATTAAATTTCCATCCGACACCAACCATTGCTGCTACAACGGCAAACCGACGTAGAGTGACGTTAGTGAAAAATCTAGAAACCAACGTGGAAGGCAAAGGAACTTCCTCCAAAATGCCCACTCCAGGAATTCCGACTGACCAATCAAACGACATCACGCAGGTCACATGTCACATTCAATAATTTTTCTAACCGATTTTAAAAATAAGAGCCCTGAATTTTGCTGTACCGAAGCCTATTTTAGTTAATTACTCCAGTTAGCCAAAAGGAAATATATGTTCGACCCGACATTTCGAGAAAAACATGCGGAAACGCTCCACCAGTTCCCGCGTTGTCAAAAGATCCTCGAAGGGTCGCGCGACGTTCCCAAAATCGGTATGCGTCAATATTGCAAAAACGAAATCTACCTGGAAGAAAATGAACCATTATTGGTTCCAGAGTATAACTGCAATTTACTCCCGATGGCCATTTCACCTATCATGCGGCAGAGGTCATCACACTAATAGCCAAAATCAAAGTCAAAATACGCTTTATTGTTAGAACAAAAAATTGTTCCTAACAAAGCAAAATAGAAGTAAAAAATATCTTAAGTCCTAAATCCTAATACAGTATTCAATACTAAAGCGCGATAAGAAGTACATACAGGAAAATATAATATGAGAAGCCACATGGTTAAAAATATTTCAGAACACAATATAAAATACACATAATCACAGACTAAAGATTTACACTAGCTACGATCATTGAGCATAAAACTCAGAAAGACTAATAGCCCCTCTCCACCAAAAACTGCCTCAGATGCCGCCTAAAACACCTGAGTGAAGCTGCCCCGTTATTTCGCGCGGAAGGTGGTTGAACACCTTTGCACCCTCATAAAAAATCGATTTCTGCATTAGAGTGCATGCAGGGATGGGCAGATGTAAATTGTTTTGCTGACGCGTCATATACCTAGGGTTTTCGGCCATTAATCTATACCGATTTTGAAATAGGAGGCTAACAATTTCCAGTATATAGATACAAGTCACTGTAAGGATACTCTCCTGAATGAATAGAGGGCGGCAGGACCCGAGTTTTTGCTCTGCATATGTATCTGAGAGCCCTTTTTGTAATATAGAGAGTGATTGGATAAGATAAGCATTACCCCAGAAACAGATGCCGTAGCGAAGACGTGACTCGATAAGGGCACAGTAAACAGACCTGCCAACTGCCGCGCCAAGCTCTTCAGCCGCCACCCACACAGCAAAGCAGCCACTTGATATTTTGTTAGCAAGATATGTGGTTCTCAAACTTGAGTTCATTATCAATGATTACACCAAGGAATCTGCTGCTAGAGAGCTGCACAATAGGGTCACCGCCAACCGAAACACCCCCGAGGTCACCCCTAAAACACAACAGCCCGGTCTTACCAGAGTTTAGGGACAGGCGATTTGAGTCAAACCAAACGTTTATTCTCCAAAGGTCCACCAACAAGGTTAAGCGCAGGGACTCACTGTTAGGGCTATGCCAGGGAACTGTGGTGTCATCGGCAAATAAAGTGAGTTTTCCCTGAATGTCGAGATTTGTGAGGTAATTGACATACGGGAGAAAAAGTATGGGACCCAAAACAAAACCCTGCGGCACTCTCTAGGTTACCGACCCATATCCAGAGGACCCAGAGCCCACGAAGACACGCTGACTACGACCCTTAAGGTAGGAAGAAAACCAGGACAATGCCACGCCTCTGAAACCATAGCAGTGAAGCTTCTCAAGCAGAATCTCAGGACTGACACAGTCAAACGCTTTTGATAAGTCACAAAAAAAAACCCGCGGAAACCCCACCACCATTAATATGGGCATACAAATCATAAAGAAAATTGTACCCAGCATCATCAGTATTGCGACCCTCTCGAAAGCCAAACTGAACTTTACTAAGGATATTATTTGACCTCAGATGAGACATGACACGAAATTTAACCAGTTTCTCAATCAGCTTCAATAGAGTGGACAGAAGAGAAATGGGTCTGAAGTTTGAAGGTTCTTCCAGACTGCCACCCTTATGAATTGGGATAGCTTTGGCTGATTTTAGACAGTTCGAAAATGTACCCATTGTCCACGAAACATTGATTGCGTCAGCAAGTGTCATCAAAGGTACGTCAGGAAAGTTAAGGAAAATCTTAGCGGAAAGTTTATCCTCTCCAGAAGAATTTTTGTTTTTCATAGAGTTTAGGACTCTCTTCAGTTCAATCAAGTCGGTGGGCAGAAAAAATAAAGAATTTTGGATAGTTATGTTTGACATGTAACCAATGGGTTCAGTTGATGGATTGAGATTCTGTTGGAGATTCTGGGCGATATTACAGAAGATAGTATTTAGTTCATCAAGGGGAACCTCAGGGTTTGCAACCGGTTGATAGTTGCTCCTAGCGCGTATATCATTTACAATTCTCCAGCATTCTCTTGGCTTACTTGAACTATTACTCATTCGATTCAGATAATATGACTCCCTAGCACACCTGATTAGTCGACGATATATGGAGCGATAGGTATTGAAGTATTGATGAAAGGCCGGACAATCAGTATACTTTCTGATAATGTGAAGGAAACCCAGAATTTTTGATGATACTTTAAGACCCCAGTTAGCCAAGATTTCATCGATGCAGTCTTCGATTTGACCCTGACAATGGAAAAGGCAACATCAAACAGGTGCACCAGCCTGGCGTGAAAGCTAGAGACAGGATCAGGCCGGTCAAATACATTGTGCCAATTAACAGAGGCGCTCAAACCGCGAAAACGCTCATAACTCCCATCACTAAAAATTTGTCCATAGCGCGGCGCTGATCTAACATGCTTTCTAAGATCCAAGACCTTACAAACAATAGCCTCATGGTCAGACAATGCTGCATTTTTAGTAGTGCAGCTTATCATAGTGCTGGGGAGGTTGGAACATATATAGTCAATTGTACTGGACGAGGATTTAATGATACGAGTCGGTGAGTCAACATGCAGGATTTAATGATACGAGTCGGTGAGTCAACATGCATTTGCAAGTTAAAAGTTATTTCTTGTGAGTGTTAAGATGATGATGCTCTGAATAATTTGAAACCTGATAGTCTAAGTTACAGACATCAATCAGGTAAAGTGTCATACATAACTTATCGATGGGTCCCGGAGCTGTGCAGGGCACAAACATAGCACTATTCGTGATGTCAACAAGTGATGACATTAACCTATGCTGAGCGGCTATAAGATGGTTAAGTATAGGTCGGCCTCTAGTTAGCGGTGGTCCAATCAAGATGACATTGGTGTGTATCATATCGTTGAGACACCTCACTATTAGTTCCTTATTTAGGCGCTTTCCCGCCACAGAGTTCTGCGAAGTAAGGAAAACAAAAACGAAGTCGCTCCTGGTAAATTTGCTGCAGTATGGGAGGCATTTGTCCAGCATATCCTCTACCATCAACCTGCCCATTGTCTGACTGTTAACGTCATATTTGTTCGTAGTGTGTCTTTTAAAGAGAGACAAATAGCACTTCAGATCCGATCCAATTAGCAGTATTCTATTCTTCACTTTTGCCGCTGTATGTTTCCTAAAGTTAGGCCTAGAGTTAGGTCTTCCATCGGGCGGTGGCGATATTGTAGTGGCCAGAGAATGTTTGCTTTGAAGTTGAAATAATTCATAGTTCAAAGTTTTCACCTGCCTACCCTGTTCAGCATTCTCCAGTTCGAGCGTTCTAATAGTTGAGATCTTGTTTCTGCTCGACTCTGTCAACTCAAATACGTTTACCAAGATCGGCCTCCATGACCTTGTATGATTGGATATTCCCTGCCAATTGTGTTTCTTTATTTTTTAGAGCTTTGATTTCAGATTGCAAAGTCTCAATCCTTTTCCTCTGCCTATCCAAATCTGTTATCCCCTATAATGTCCCTCCCCCCCCTTTAACTTTTTTATTTTAAGTAGGTATCCCAAATAAATTAAAAGCATGGTTATGTAGGTACTGAAAACTACTTTTTTCTGCGTATAAAGAATATTGGAAAAATGATTAGTATACAGGGAAAAACAAAAAGTTAATTTTTTTGTCAATGGATCACCCTATATATGAATTTATTTTTTGATTCCTCGTAAAATTCTAAGCATATTTTATGTATGATGTTATACCTCTAGAGTTAGTAGTTTCACAGCTATAAACGGTTGAAAATCGATACTTTGGCTACTTTTCACCTTGGTAGCAAGAAGGCCATTAAAAATGGAGTAAAAAGAATTTCACATTCCTATCGTAACTTTCCAAGAGCTATCTGATGGTACCTACCGAAGTACCAGATTTGGTTCCCATGGTACCGCCTGCCAGTTAGTACCGTCAGATAGCTCTTGAAAAGTTAAGATAGGAATGTGAAAATCATTTTTACTCCATCTCTAATGATCTTCTTGCTACCAAGGTGAAAAGTAGCCAAAGTACCGAATTTCCACTGTTTATAGCTGTGAAACTACTAACTCTAGATGCATAACGTCATACATAAAATACGCTTAGGATTTTACGAGGAATCGAAAAATAAATTCATATATAGGGTAGTCCATTGAAAAAAAAATTAACTTTTTGTTTTTCCCTGTATACTGATAATTTTTCCAATATTTTTTACACGAAAAAAAACTATTTTTCAGTACCAACATAACCATACTCCTAATTTTTTCGGAACACTTGAAATAAAAAAGTTAAAAGGGGGCGACATTATAGGGTATAACCCTGTACAAGGCTATCAAAATTAGCGTTAGCACGATGAATCTGTCCTTGTCTTTAAGTTCCTTTTCCAGATCTTTATTAGTTTTAGAACGCTCCTCTTTTTCCTCTATATAATTTCGTCCGGATCAATAATTAATACACCATTTTGTCAATAAATCTTGACATTCCGGCGACTGAATACTAAATGAAAATTTGGCTCGTTACAGCCCTCTATCTCTATTTAAGCTATTGTTACATTTAATAATTTCTATACTTTAGAATGTGCCTAAATTTTTAATTGATATTCTATGATTATTTTCAAAAGCATGCTCGGCAACATCGTCTAATTCTCAGTTTACTAGAGGGCACCAAAAATAATTTAAAAACGAAGGCTCAAAATTAGTATACCAAACTCAGATTAATGGTAAGAAATTTTATGGGTGGTGTAAAGGACAAAATTGAAATATTGGAAAAGGCGCGATATGTGAAATTGGATATATGGGCAAACTAGAAGAACCATACAAAAAAGATTCAAAGAACTCATAGCTCATTTGGAGTTGCTGAACATGGTTTTGAAAATAATCATAGAATAGCAATTATAAATCTAACATTAATTCTTAGTATATCTGCCATAAGACTGTTAGACGCATACAAAAGTATGGAAATTATTAAATGTATGAATAGTTTAAATAGAGATATAGTTCCTAATCCATATTATAGTCCATTGTATTGGTTGATCGAGCGTAACTAATGGGATCCCAGGATTGATTTATTTTGGTTTCGCTTGATTAAGCAAATAGTTGGGATAAAATAGAGTAAGAAAGATTATAAGTTTAATTTCATTCATCTCCTGATCATGCTAAAATGATTATCAAAACGCGTGTCCAAAAACTCTGTTTCGGTTCTGTAGATAAAACTGTCTTGTAGTTATCTAGTAATGTATTTACAATACTTGATTGGAAATTTTTGCATTTTGGAATTTTTGGTAAGCAGTTCTGCAAATATTTTGTTAGGTCAATTATTGCCATTACGAAGTATCCCAATTTTGTTCTAAATATAATGTTTCAGTATTCACGAGAATGTAAAACACCATTCGTATCTCAAATATCTTGAGTCTTGACAGTTAGATATGAATTTACATTAATAGAGTTGTTACTCATATTTTAATAGCAATGACATGGATAATTTTTCTAAATGTCAAAATGTTTAAAAAATAATCCAAACTTCTTTTTAAATGGGAAACATTGTATATTTTTGCTAATTCAATTGGTCTCGTTTGAAGCTTCTTAGAAATTTATTTTGTCAATATATATTTAGAAGTTTTACAAATTAGGGTATTATTTTCACAATAAACAGGTATCAAAATAAAGAAATATAAAATAATGCAAAATAACCAGTCTATTGCCATTGAAATATGTGTAAACCATTTTATAAGAATACATTTCTATCTTTCCAATAACTCAATTGAAATTTAAATAATTTCTATTTTATCCAGTTTATCAAAAGCAATAAGAGTTATGAAGATTTTATTTATCGCATCGTACATTTTCGTAAAAGTGCCACGAAAACTGAATCCCTTTATCTATACTAATGAAATGAGAGCCGATAGAGAGAAAATAAATACGACACGACAAAAATCAGTGTTTTGGAAATCCTTTGTTTCTTAAATAAATGGCACATTCTCGTGAAAGCTAAAATATTCTATTTTCTCTAACAGAACTATACAATCACATAGAAATTGGGATACTTCGTTAATATGGCAATTACATTTCGGCATATTTGCGTAGGGTATCTACCAGTAATTCGAAAATGTCAAAATTCGTATTCGTATACAAGTTAATTTGACTTCGATTAAAACACGCTTATAGGGCAAAATTACTTAGTATCGAAACTGTATCGAAACTGCTTTTAAAACATTCAAAGTGTATATGTCAAATAATATTAATATATTAAAACAAGAAAACAGAAGTAAACGATCTTTTCTAATCATAACTTGATGATATAGGACACACATTTCTACCCAGATCTCATCTTAATTGGCTCTGCTTATAGTCCCTTACGTTAGAAACAAAAAGATTTATAATTATATCAAAACTACGATGAAATAAAAAAATTGTGCTCTTAACTTCGGGCTATATGATACCAATTCCATCCCAAATTCCATCTTAACTGAAAAAGCCAAAATATGTCCTCGATTCACAACTTGAAAATATATGATACACATTTTTTCTTTGATCCTATACTATTTGGCTTCGACTAAAAAAATATCGTATGTTGGCAATAAAATGACATATTGATATTAAAACTATAGATAATATACTGGGTGTTTCATTAAGGATGGCCACCAGACGTATACATTCAGAAAATTCATTTTGAAATTCCGAATTTTGCCGCAAGAGGGCACAATTGAATAGCAAATATTACAATTCTAAATTTCATCAAAAATTGCTACCTCAAGGTGTATTTTTGGTAACATCATTAGGAAACTTGGGTAATTCTGAACCAATTTGGTAAAATTGTATTGAATTTGTACGCGTGAGTGGGCCAAAATGAGGCATGCAACCCTTGGTCTATTGTGGCTTACATCTGTAGTTTCCACTAGGCCAGAGGCTCGATCCTATTCATGAAATCAAGTAGCTTTCTGAGGTGGATAGTTTTCAAATCTGGAAGTGTAATTTGAGAATTTTCAAACACCGTTTGTCTGGTTCTTTCCATTGCCGGACAGTAGCATAAAACGTCCTCACAGCACAAGCGGCATTCCGTTTCTTCGGAAAGCCCTATTTTGTGCATGAGGCTTCTTAGTCGACAATGGCCAGTGTACATGCCAACTACAGCCTTCACCTGTTGTCGGCCAAGTTGAAGAAGTTGTTTAATTGCTTGCTTCTCAAGAGCATCAGCTCCTTCGTCGTTGCCTTCATATCCTGTATGTCCAGGTATCCAGATCAGTGTAAGTTTATTTTCTCTACCTAGTTTGGTAAGTAGTTCCTGGCAGTTCCATACTGCCTTGGGAATACAACTGCTAGATTCAAGAGCTATTAAAGCCGCTGGCCTGTCCGAGAATATTTTGATTGACTTGTCTTTACAGTTTTTATCGATGAGCCACTGTGCAGTCATATCAATAACTTTAACTTCAGCCTGAAGAATGGTTGCATGTTTGCCTAGAGAACACTTAAGCTTAACCTTGCTATTTTTATTCCATGCAGCGGCTCCTGTACCATCATGGGTCTTGGAGCCGTCAGTGAACCAACTATTTTCTGTCGTTCTCAGATATTCGGAATCTTTTGCCCATCCGTTCCTCTCTGGTAGGAGGACGTCATAGGCATGGTAATAGTTAGTTTTGGTAGGCATAATATCTGATAGTAGACCCAATACACTGTACCGCTCATTAGCATTTTTCAGCTTCTTGAGCACCATGATGATCGCCTGCAGAATATTTATCTCCGCCTGTGTCAATCTATACGTAGCCCATCTGGCCTCCATCTTAAATACTATTTGGAGAGGTGGCAGATTTAGAAGCCAATCAAGCGCTGCCGTGGGTGTAGTGCCAGACACGCTTTTCTTTGTAAGGTGGACAATTTGATTCTCGCGGAGCTCTGTAGGCTCATAGAGTACCAAGCTACTGCTCCATATGTTATCATTGGTCTTATGATCGCAATATATAGCCAGTGCATTTGTTTGGGATGTATGCCTCATGTTTTGCCACAAATGCGTCTGCAAGTTCATAATGACAGTTTCGCTTTTCCAGCAATTTTATCCAGATGCGCATTCCAGTTAAGTGTTTTATCTGGGGTAATTCCCAGATACTTCACTGTATTCGCAAATGTGATAGAATCTCCTTTGAGTGAAGGTGATTTTGGTAAAAGGTTCATTGGCGTACCGACCTTGATAATAGTGGAGGAAGCTATCATGTATATCACTATAATTTCTAAATGACTTATCCAATGTTGCTGACCCTAATATATGCAAAACCTTTACCTATTTATCGGGTCAAATTAAAACATATTTCTCAGCTTTGAGAAAGTGAATAAAATGATACAGAGCAATTGGTGTAAAGCTAGATTTGGGCAGCCGTTATGGTAAAAGCGTATATTTTGTGCAAAGCAGTAACTGGACAAAAAATGACAATCATAACATTTAGAGAAGAAGTTCTTTATCCCTTTCAAATTTTCTTCAAGAAGACCGAACGAGCAAAGCGTATTAATAACTAAAGAGGTAAGGTACTAATAAAATAAAATAAATTTTAGGGGGTGTCAGCACTTCTAATAGATGAAGATACTGCTTTTGCTATACTAAAATATCTCAAGGAAAGGGAAGAACCGAGGCAGGCAAAAATACTCCACGAACTAGATGCATTCAGTGTGGTAAATGCTACTGGGTGACTTGATTTGCAAAATTTCATGTTTGGGCAATCTAATAGTTACTCTGATGTTTTTGAAGATGCTAGATTTATTTGAGTGACCAATCAATCTCTTAATTTTTAGGATATGAGTTAAAATTGATATTTTTTATGTAATTTGTTTTGTTAAGTAAATTGTACTTATATTTATTTTTCTCAATAAAAAGTCTAGCGTAAATTGTGTGTTGAATTAGTAAAAATTAAAGAAAACTTACATTTAGCTTCCAATAAAAAACAAGCAAACTTTTACCTGGGCTTACTACCGGATGTTATCAGGCCACGCTTTGTGAACTACCATGTATTTATATGGCCAATGTGAATCATCGGTGAGCTACAGATATAAATGCAATAGTTTTCACATGAGTAACGGTTGGTTCACATGTCCTAAATGAGCGTGTCATATGTGAGACCCACTTGCTTCACGTGGCAGTTAACGTATTAAGTGGCAGCATTTTAGATTTGTTTACTTATATTTGGACATATTTTTTTATTAAGTATCTGTTGCTAAAAGGCATTGATATTAACTTATTAACGTGCCAGGAAAAAATATTATTAAAATGCCACACTCTAATTTTTTTCGTAGTTTTACACTGCTTAGTTGACCCCTCTGTATATTAAAATATCATAGACATAGAAGACATAACTTCTATTGCAATCTAGACAAAAGATGCGTTCGGGACTGATTAAATCTCTTAATTTTTTGGATATGAGTTAAAATTATTATTTTTATTTAACCTGTACTTTTATTTTTGTTTTGCTAAGTAAATTGCACTTGTATTTATTTTTCTCAATAAAAAGCGTCTAGAATAAATTGTGTGTTGAATTAATACAAAATAAAAACCTTACATTTAACGTCCAATAGACAAACAAGCAAATTTTACCTGGACTGACTAGCACGCTATGTCAACTACCATGTATTTATAATGCCAATGTGAATCATCGGTGAGCTACAGATACAAGTGCAGTAGTTTTCACGTGAGTTACGGTTGGTTCCCATGTCCTAATTGGATATGTCACCTGTGAGATACGCTTGCTTCACGTGGCAGTTAACATATTAAGTGACAGCTTTTTATATTTGTTAACTTACTAACTTGACAGGAAAAAATACATATAAATATCATAGCCATAGAAAACATAACTTGTATTGTAATCTAGATAAAAGAAGCTTTTGGGATTTAAAAACCGCATTCAAAAACATTTTTTTTAAATATTACAACAAATTAAAAATAATATTAAAAAAATCCGCATATCAAGATTTTTTATGTTAGGGAATAATAACTTACAATGGAAACGGAAATAATTTGATAGAAAGCATTGCTTTGTCCGAATCGTTCAAGGTATAATTTTAATTTTTGAGCCTAAATATTTTCTGGAATCCAGTTTAAAAAACAAATAATCCATAGTATTGAATTTAAAAAAGTATATAATATTCGATTCATAACTTGAGATAACATGACGCACATTTTCTCTCTGCATTTTTAACGATTGGCTCCGATTAAACTCCCGTCGTTCGGAACAAAATAACTTATAACAACATCGACATAAATTTGAAAAACATCCCTTTCTCCGAATTGTCGAAAAATCTCTCGGACCTTGTGCTTAAAGAGACGTCGGCGGATCAATATTGGCATCGCGCACGCCCCTTATTGAGGCCGACGACTGTGCGAGTTTTATTTGTCGGTTCGCGAGTATTTTATTCGCACCAGACGGCAGGTAAATATTGTTCGATTGCTGATTGAGCACGGGCTTAGATGGCCATTTAATTTTTCGACAAAAAATATCGGCTAGCCTAAAGTAATTTGCGAATATTCGCTCAAATAAAATATTTACCTTGCAGTATTTGATATTATAAAATATACACTTTCTCATCTTGTGAACGTGTTTAGACAGCAAATGAGGAGCTTTACAGCTTTATCTTGATTGTGTCTAATTTGGTGTCTAGACACAAATTAAGCATTAAAGCTTTCTATTTGCTTGTGTAAGCTGCCATTTGATCCATTTTTGCAATTAAAATTTGATATTTAATACCTAAAATACATTGCATTTATCTCTAAACTAAAACTGTGGAAAGGTTACGATTACTAACAAAGTATGTTGCCTTTTTTAACTTTGTTGTTGCATAAGTATTACTGTTATTAATTATGTATGTTGACTTTTCGTTCAACTCTTATTGACTTCAGAAGAGGCTTGATGTTAGGCCTATCTCAGTAAAATTTGCGTTCTATGAAAGTGCTTAATATCAAGTTAAATTTCACCCATTATCCATTGTTGCCCAACGGTCCGTCCTAACGACTGAACAGAAACTATTCGAGTAAATTAGTGGCCTCTACCATACCGACGTGACTCGATTAATTCGTACGATAACTAATCGTCGGAGGGAGGTTGCTCCCTTGCGTCGGCCCGTGATGTATTAGTATTTGGACGGAGGAAATGATCGATTAATCCGGATAAACGGTATCTCTTATTAATATATAAATGCTGGATAAAGTGCCGGTAAAAATATGTGGGAGTAGCAATTGAACATATCATTAATACAAAAATAAGAAGGGAGGAGAGAGCTGTTATTAATTTATCTATTCACATAAGTAGGTACACTAGAAAATTTTATACAACGAACTAGAGGAGTTGAAAGCATTTATATACAAATGGGCTACAGCCTTAATTTATCTTTTTGATTTCAAAAAAGATATAGATCACATATTTCATAAAATATTAAATGGAGGATTGGAAAGATTACTACTATGATTGTAAAAATTATATGGATTGCAAGAAATAATACAGTATAGAAAGAAATAATACAGTATAGAAAGAAAGCAGAGATTTCAAAGAAGGGTAAATTAAAAGAATATTTGAAGTGAGAACGTGATATATTGCTGGTTTAAAATGAAAATGGTGTTTAAGCCTTTATGACACGATCTCTAGGGGAATCAATACCGTGTCGTTCGTGAGTGGGCTCAGTAACCTTTCATCCAGGGAGCGATGCCGGCGGCCGGTAGCGTAGCTACTGTTAGGGCCACCCATGCCGGTAACACAAAATAATGAATCCTTTCTACCAGAAAAAGCCACAACGCAAATTGACATGGATAAGTCCGAATGGTCAAACTAAAAACGAGATATACTTTATTATAACAAACAAAAGACACATGATCAAAGACATTATACTGTGCTGAACAATATTCTTATAAGCGATCACAGGAAGGTTAGGGCAAAGGTCAGAATCGATACAAAACATGAAAGACGAAAGTTACTGTCCTCTAAAAGGACAGAAAAGGATATCTATTACATTCGACAAAACGGAGACAAATTTGAAAATAATCTAGAGACTACGCTGAGCAGAGAAATAGAAAGCTTCTCCAATATAAACGATCTCCATACGTTTTTGACAGAGAGTATAGAAGAAAGTATAAACAAAACTATTCCATGAAACAAAACAGCAAAAAAGAACAGTAAAATCTCAGACAATACTGAAGAAATGATTAGGGACAGAAATAGAAATAAAAGGTTCATGACCACCGAGCAGTTAAAAGAAAAAAAACAAACAGATCAGAAGACAAGTAAGACAGGATGTGGCCAGGTACAGTGAAGGGCTGGTACGAGATGTAATAGAGGAAAATAAAGGTCCTAGAGTATTTAGGAGAAAACTATCGCAAGGAAAATCAGAAATAATAACATTAAAGGAAGAAAATGGAATCAAAATTAAAACCCGAACTGAGAACCTAGAATTCATAAGAAAATTCTATGAAAACTTGCATTCCAAAAAAGTTCCAGAAAGGCCACACGAAGAGCTATTGACCAGACATAACACTGTGGATCTACCACCTATAAATAAATATGAGATCAAGTGCGTCATGAAGGAAATGAAAAATAATAAAGCAGCTAGTCCAGATGACATAGTAATTGAATATATTAAAATGGGAGGCCGACAACTTTTAGGGTACCTGGAAGGACTCTTCAATTTATGTCTTAACAACGGTGAAATACCAGACTCATGGAAAAACGCAAACGTTATAATATTGTACAAAAAGGGCGATAAAGAGGATATAGGAAATTACAGACCAACTTCATTGCTATCTCATCTCTACAAGATGTTAACAAAAATATTGAACAACAGAATTGCTATCAAACTAGATGCTTTCCAGCCTGTGGAAAAAGCTGGTTTTCGCAGGGGGTATAGCACGGTTGACCACTTGCATGCTTTGCGACAAGCGATTGGAAAATCCCAAGAATACAATCAACATA
>MU184531.1:118953-179778 GCA_016904865.1 Pissodes strobi
TAATGTACAGTCATTGGCCTCCTTTTTTATTATTGGCCATTGAGATACCAGTGATTGGCAGCGCTAAATAACACTACAAACCAGAAAAAATGTATTTATAACACATTCCTTTACGCAAAATGGTAATATTGTTTGTGCAAATGAAGAAGATTTTACCCGTAATCAAAGATTTGTGAGAAATCGTAACCTATCTGGATATCATCTTCAGTGTCGCTAAACACTGAAAGAGCCTACAAAAGCTTTTTTACAACACTAGCTACCACTTTTGACTTAATACAGGTCGATCACCCCAATTCAGAAATAATCGTTCTGGGAGACTTCAATGCCCACAACACCAACCAATCGCAATTATTTTCTCGAAGCGAGAAACGAATGCAAACTTGTGATCGATGAAACTAAGGACAAACACAATCAAAGGATCAGGAATAAACTTTTGCAATGCTCCAGTGGCTCCAGGAATTTCTCGACGGTAGGAAAAACAGTAAGTAATAACTTTACAAAAACGTATCTCCCACCTTTGACAGTCACGGCAGCTACAGCCAAAGAAAAAGCAAACATGCTCACCAAAATGATTTCATCGCACTCTACCTTAGACGTCCCCCAATGCAAGGCTATCCCCACCATATCGAACATCAACACTACCATGGCAGAAGTCAAGTTTCATCACCGTGATATTCATAAAATCCTTAAAGAACTAGATACGCAAAAGGCATCAGGACCGGACGGAATACCTGCCATCGTGTTAAAGAACTGCGTCAACGAACCAACACCAGGCTTTTTCTCAGTCTTACGGAAAAGGGACTTACCCATCTTCTTGGAAAGTCGCTCGAGTGCAACCTGTTCCAAAAAAGGGCAAGAAAACCACGCCTTCAAACGATCGCTCAATTGTCTTGCTTCCAATAATCCCCAAAGTCATGGAACGTGTAGTCAATCTGCAACTACTCAAGTACTTCGAGAACAACAGAATTATTAGCGATAATCAATACGGCTTTCGCAAAGAGAGATTGACAGGAGATATCTTGGCCTATGTCACTCATATATGGAGTAGGGCAATTGAGAACTACGGAGAGTCTCGAGCGATTGCGTTGGATATTTCGAAGGCATTCGACAGAGTTTGGCATGACAAACTGCTCGATAAACTGCCGTCCTTAGGACTGCCACCCTCTCTCTGCAGCTGGCTTGCCGGTTTCCTTAAGAACCGATCTCTGCACGTTGCAGCTGATGGACACATCGCAGACACATTCACCATAAACGCGGACGTGCCTCAGGTTGCAATACTTTCACCAACTCTGTTCGTCATCTATATTAATGACCTGCTGACCGAAACGAATAGTCCTGTTTACAGTTTTGCAGATGACAATACCCTTATCTCCCAATTTAGATCAGAAAAACCTTTACCAGCGACTGAGACTTATCACCGCAGACAGGAGCAGATTACAGCAATTAATTAAGACCTGGAGAAAGTTCAAACTTGGGGCGACAGAAATTTGGTCTAGTTCAATGCAGCAAAGACCCAAGCAGCCACGTTTACCAAGAGGGCCAATACGGCGGGCCCTGACATCATTATGGCTGGATCGACCATTCCCTCATCCTCGTCAATCAGACTGCTGGGTGTCTCGGTCAACAGCAATATATCCTGGCATGACCGCGTCAATAACATCGCAATATCAACCTGCCAGAAGCTTGGTGCGCTATTTCGCAACAAAAAACTGTATACACCATAGCAGTTGCTCTTCCTCTACAAAGCGCAAATAAGACCGTGCTCAGAATATTGCTCCCACATTTGGGGTTCCGCACCAAAGCACACCCTAAAGCCACAAAGTTTGACAACCTGAAGGTTGGCTAGCGTATTTATATCATAAAATCTGCTGAGCGTTGCATGTTTAAGGTTGATAATCGCTCGCGTTGCCTGCTTGCGTTGTTTATTATAGTTTGCCTTTAATGTTTATATAATAATTGCCAAGTTCAAGTTCAAACTTCGGACAGGGTGATATCTATTTAGTAGTTTATGCATTTTAGTAGTTTACAGTATCTTGTTTGGGCATAATCTTGTTTTTGCTGCCAAGTGTTTTGTTTTTACCTTTCCTGTTTCTGTTTTTATTTTTCTTTGCATCATTTTCAGTTTTCTTTAACTATATTTATATTTTGCGGGTCTCCCTTTTTGTTGCTCTGCTTTTTTTTATTTTTTTTTCGTTTGAAGCCTTTTCTAGTTTGAATTTGTACGAACAAAAGCAGTAATTCAAGTTTTGCTTTCCTTTCTGGTGTTTTTGGTGATGTAATGTAATCACTAAGATTAAACTCATCGAGTTTTTTTTAAGCACCATGTTCTATGATACAACCTTCAACTTCATTATCAATTTCCTCGATGTTATCTTATTTTTCTTTAGGTAACAACAAAGAATCATGATGGTCAGATTCATTTTCATTTAAGTTTTCTATAATGTCCCAGTCTAATCCTTCTATAAAGCAAGTAGTTTCTTTCACTTTTTTGCTGTTTTCAGCAATACTGGCGTTTGTATTATCCATAGACGCACATTTTATCTCATCTGTAACAGAGTCCTCATTGAGTTCTTGTTGTAAATGAAAAAACAGCTTGTCTGTAGCCATATCAATTTGTTCTAAAGTAATTTCATAGACCTTAAATTATCTAGGTAAACATGTTGTCTCTTTATTCAATGCTTTATATTTTTTATAGAGTATTGAATCTTATTCCAGTTTGAACTTGTACCAACAAAAGTTAGTCTTTAAACTTTTTTTCTTCCCATTTCTTTCCGGTGATTTTGGTCTTGTAATGTGATCACTGAGACTTAAATTAATAGATTGATTTTTTAACGCATCATGTTTTATGATACAACCATCAGCTTCATTATCAGTTTGTCGATATTGTTTTATTTTTCAAAAGGTAACAACAAAAAATCATGATGGTCAAAATCATTTTCATTTAAGTTTCCTATAAAGTCCAAATCAAATCGTTCTATAAAGCAACAGACAGAAAATTGACGCAAAACATGAAACAACACTGTGATGAAATAAAAAAGCCCTATTTCTTTTTGTGCATGCTTTAACAAATTCACAGGCAGGTTCTTCAAGGGCCGCAATATTGCCAAAATGGCAAAAAATAACATGTTCAATACGGGTATTACGTACAAATTCTATACTGACTACAACCTTGATTTCAAAGATTACAGGTGGATATCAAAGATTGCATGTGGATTTCAAAGGGACACGCGGATTTCAGTTGATTACGATATATTTTACATGATTTCAGATCTGATTGCAAGATTTCAATGTGATTTCAATGGATTGCAGATTGTACACTGCATTTAAAGCAGGTTGATGTAATCTACACCTGCTCAAAAGCAGTTATAATTATCTAGTCCGGCTTACTGGCTCACTAGATACTCTAGAGTAGAAGCATTTAATATATTTGCCAATTTATTTTGTATCCTTTCTAATTTATAAGCATGTCAAAATATGCAAGCCAAACTGTTATAAAGGACCATCAGCGCCTTAGTACCCTAAAATAACTCTTGTATTTTATAAAACTTGAGAGAGGAGGGGGGGGGGGGGCTAATGCAATGCAATCTTAGGTCATCTCCGTACAGCGATACTAAGAAATCTAGATGCAATGCAAAAAATCATTCACAAAAAGTAAATACGTTATAGCCAATAATATGGGCATCACTAATACACACATTGAAAAGGACCCCACACACTAACTCCAACCTAATCCAAACTAGCATATTAACTTCATAAAGACAATTATGGTTTTATCCATAAGCATTAAGCTACATGCCAATATCAGAGAATGCCCTTAATATCAGTTGATGGCAAACACTTATGACCCTTAACCCAATTAACTTGTTAAAGTTTAGGAGATTAAAGGTCTAAAAGGGTCACCTCACTCACCTAAACAGCTCAGTAAAATATTTTTATGAGACAATTCGTGGATTCTTACTTCAGAATCTGGTTGAAAAGAAAATAATCGATAAATATTTTTACCAATTATTATCTTTCAGATTTTGATATTTAAATTCGCATATAGAATGTATGCCAATTTTAACAGAAATGTTAAAAATATAGAAATATTAAAAATATATAATTTACTTCGGGTACGGTAGAGAACTGTAATTTGTTTATTCATGTACTATATAAGCCGTTTATAAAAATTATGAAAATACTAAGAAGCATTAATATAAAAAAATTAAAATAATTATCGTCATTATGAAACTTTAATCATAATAGAATCTAAAATTAAAGAATAGTCAGGGTGTGGAAATTCTGAAGTATCCAAATAAGTTGTAACAAGCATGAAATGATCGTTACACACTATCAAATGTCTTTGCCAAGTCTGTAAATGACATAGACCCAATAAATCCAGCAATACAGAGGTAATGTGCTTACATGAAAGTGGGGCTGTTGTCACGTTCCCTAGGCCAACAAAATTCTGATTTTCCGTAATCTGCATCTGAACGACATATAACTTGTGGGTTTTCAAATCCAAATCATCACCTAGTTTTATTGTCTTAATCTAAGTTAAATTTTAGAAGTAGGTGTTTCACTACTAATATATGGTAATAGTTCTAACCAGATAAATAAAATAATGACGCTCCAAATGATTTATTTGATTTCTCTTATTCTTATATTGATGTACCAAAGGATTATCTAAAATCAATGACCCATTTGTTAATATACTTTTTATGTTTTCACGTAATAGTACGTTGTCCTTGAAGTGCACTACGATGGTTTTAAATTTTTATTAGTAATTTGGAAATAAAAATTTAGTCTAAAAATTGTTATATCGCCTTAAGTTTAATGGGCTTATAACCATAACATAATGATATTTAAAAATCAGAAAAGCTACTTAAATTTGATACATAGAACATTGACACGTTATCTGTTTAAAATTATTAAAAGAACAAGCATGTAACGGTCCGGTGGCACGAGCCATTTCTATCTTCATACCATTGGCATGCTTGTCTAAGGAACATGTTCTTCAAACCTGGTATTAAAATATTGGTAGCTCTGGTGTGAACTAGTTTTACCAACATTTACGTAAAATGATTCATTGATTAGTCTCTAAATAAGAGCGCCAATGACTTAGATAAGTAGATGGGGATAGTTCGTTCTACGCCCCTTTTGCGCTCTCTGCTATACATCGTCCAGGACTCCACTTCTTATACCGAATTGATGATTCATTTGATGTAGATCGTAATTTTCGGAGAATTAAACCGCCAATAAAATGAAAGGCAAAAAACAAAAACAAGGCTGCAAAACAACGAACAGAAAAGATAATCAAAGAATCGATAGCATCACCCCCTTTCGGTCTGCCAAATGAGCTGTTCCGGCCAAAAAATCAAATTTAATATTTCGCCGGCGGCGGCGGCGGCGGTGCCCTTTATTTCTTCAAAAGGATATGGAAATAAATTGTATTTGCACTCTATACTGTTTCGGTTTTTATTGGGTTTCATGTTTACTTGCTTTTTATCTAAACGGCTAGACAAGAAGCTGGCAATGTTTATTTACAAAAACCCATCACTGTTCCCTATATAAAATTTTCCAGACGACGGCGACGACGACGCGACGCGACGATAGTCAATTATTGTACTGAAAAATCTGAATAACTAATTTCAAACTCTTTTTCCTATCTTCGCAAACTTTCAAATTGAACATTCATTCGGGGGTAATTCGAAACCAAAATTAACGTTGTGTCCACGGCATAGATTTATTATTGCCGAGTTTAGAGAAGTTGTTAATCAGCAAATGGGATAGAATCCACTGCAAAGTTGGACGTGCAATTTGGCGGAATCTGCCGCAAATTGGGTCTTGGGGCGCCTGATCAATACCTTTTATAAGAGAAAGGCCTACGCGTTAGTCTGTGACGATTTTAGGTCATTTGTATTTTTCTTATATGGCAGTGGCACACACACTAAATGGAGATCCTATAGCACTAGACGAGCGGTGTGTGTGCGAAGATGTTGATTGACATGGTTCTTGAATAGTTGTAGGTTGTAATTAGGGGGAAACAGATGCCCTGGGAGTGGCAGGACATATTGCTGTTGACCGAGACACCCACTAGTCCGATTGACGAGGTTGAAGGAATGGTCGATCCTGTCATAATGATATCAAGGCCCGCCGTATTGGCTTTATTGGTAAACGTAGCTGCTTGGGTTTTTGCTGCATTGAACTGGACCAAATTCCTGTTGCCCCAAGTTTGAACTTTCACCAGATCTTGATTCATTGTTGTAATCTGCTCGTATCTGCGGTGATAAGTCTCAGTCGCTGATAAAGGTTTTCCTGATCTAAATTTGGAGACAAGGGTACTGTCATCTTTAAAACTGTAAAAAGGTTTATTGATTTCAGTCAGCAGGTCATTAATATACTCGTAGATGAGGAACAGAGTTGGTGAAAGTATTGCGCCTTGAGACATCCCCGCATTAATGACGAATGTGTCTGAGATGTGTCCATCAACTGCAACGTGCAAAGATCGGTTCTTAAGGAAACTGGCAAGCCAGCTGCAGAAAAACGCTGGCAGCCCAGAGGACGGCAGTTTATTGAGCAATCCGTTATGCCAAACTTTGTCGAATGCCTTTGAAATATCCAACGCAATCGCTTTACAACTCTCGAATTTTTGTTCGACTCAATGTTGTTTCTGGGGATAGCTGTAGGTAATTTTTTCAAAGAACAGTCTTCACTGGAGAACATTAACTTTAGGTCTGTTGCTGTAATTCCCTTTACACTTACAACAGAGGTACTGCACCAACCTTTATTAACTCCAGGAGTCAAACCATAATTGATATAACACTTGCCTCGGCGGGCATATCTCAATTAGTCATACACTGGCATGTCTCTGACAAGGTCACCATGTCAGATCATCGCTGGTTAACATTTGAGCTTGGCTCAATGAAGGCGCCCAGGAAGCTTTTTAGGGATCCCCGAAGGACTGATCGAGCTCAGTTCCTCGTCCGGCTTCGGGAGAACCTACGGGAAGTGGAGGGGAATACGCCTAAAGACAATTACGGCCTGGAAAGTCGTATGCTTGTTTTACAGACCGCCATAACTACAGCCTTTGAAAAATCTTGCCCTCTTGAGGCATCACAACAACAGCCAGGGGAAGCCACAAAATGGTGGAACAAAGAGCTGGGAGAACTCAAGAGGACAACGAGAAAATCTTTTAACAGAACAAAAAGAACTAGAACTCAAGCCGACTGGGAGCAATATAGCACCAATCTGCGGGAGTTTAAAACACTAGTAAGGAAAAAACAGAGGTAGGCCTGGAGGGCCTACTGTGACGAGATCGAAGATCACTCGCAGACGTACGGCTCTACAAAATCCTCGCAAATGATAAAGATTGCGACCTAGGTCTACTAACAAGGGAGGACGGCACTAAGACCGCTAACCTACAAGAGAGTCTTGAACTGCTTATGCAGACCCATCTCCCTGGTTCGTCGGTAACAGACGACAGGAACTGGCCAGACGAGACAAACCTTCAACCTACTGATCTGGACCGGCAAGGTGCCAACCAAATAGTTAGTGAAGACAAAATACGATGGGCAATACTAAGCTCCTCACCCTTCAAATCGCCAGGTACTGACGGCATCCGTCCAATACCTCTGAGGTATTGATCCGTCCAGCTCTACTACAGTGGGGCTTGGACGCGTTACTGCCGCACTTGGTAAAGATGTTCTGGGCATGCCTAGGGCTGCGCTACATCCCGAAGGCATGGAGAAAAGTAAGAGTGGTGTTCATACCAAAAGCAGGAAGGAAGGATTACACTGTCCCCAAAGCCTACCCACCATTCAGCCTAACATCCTTTGTGCTAAAAACTCTGGAGAAGCTGTGTGAGCGATATTTAAGGGACTGCGTACTGGTCAACCGATTGTTGCATCCCAACCAACATGCGTACACTACGGGAAGATCGACCGACACGGCCTTGCATTCAGCAGTGAGCCGGATAGAGAGATCGCTGGATGAGTCCACCTTAGGTGTATTTATTGATATTGAAGGTGCGTTTGATAAAAGCACCTATGGAAAAATCAATGCTGCCTTAACAAACTGGGGCATCCTTCCTGCTGTCAGTGGCTAGATTAAAGCAAATAAAGGTGGAAGACACTGTAGTAAGAGGCATCGTTGCCAGAGGCTGCCCGCAGGGAGGCGTTCTGTCGCCACTGCTATGGAACCTTGTTCTCGACAGCCTCTTGCATCAACTCAACTCAGATGGTTCTACACTAATGCATATGCAGACGATCTTACGATACTGCTCAAAGGAAAGTTCGAAGGAGTTCTGTGAAATCGAATGCAGAGTGCCCGTCGCTTAGTCGAAAAGTGATGTAGGGAGCACTCCCTGTCTGTCAACCCTAGGAAAACGGAGATGGTGCTCTTCACCAGAAAAAGGAGGATGGAGCCACTACCCTCCTAACCACACAACTAAATTTTGCATCTGAGGTAAAATACCTTGGGGTCACCTTCGATGCTAAATTAACCTGGAATCTTTACTTAGAAAGAAGTGCCGCAGGACCGTGGGTAAAACCTGGGGGATGAAACCCAGGGTGGTAATGGGGATCTATACTGCCATCATAAGACCTATGATTGCCTAGGGAGCTGTAGTTTGGTGGCCCGAGAATCAACAAAAAACGACAATGCTTAAGCTCAGTCAGGTACAGAGAACTGCCTGCCTAACTGTAACAGGAGTTATGAGAACAACCCCAACCAGAGCCATGGAAGTAATGTTGTGCCTGCCTCCCCTAGATATTTAGGGAGGTGGCTCTGACTGCATTGCTAAGGCTCAAAGTCGTTGGTGTGCAACCCAGCATAGAATGTGGAGAGACTAGACGCCACCTGTGGGAAGAGGCAGTTCGACAGAATATATGATGTAAAAAAAAACAATTGAGCCTATAACCGAAGGTGCAGTTAACATTTTCGTGGATGGCTCAAAAACCCAGGAAGGAGCTGGCTGTGAAATTTATTCCCGAAACTTGCGAATTGAACTTAAATGGTCTATGGAGGGACACGCAAGTATAGTTCAGTCTGAACTTGCTGCAATATTCATAGCCGCAAAGGAGATTGTTCGCAAGAATACTGAGAACAAGACTATTAAAATCTACACGGATAGTAGACAAGCACTACAGTACTGGCCTTGAAAAGTTATAAACTTACAGTCAGGTCAGTACTAGAATGCCATAATTCGCTGGAGGATGCCGCCCGCAAAAACAGAATTTCTATTTCAGCGGACAAATTGGCTAGAAAGGCAGACGGTTCAAACATTATGGGAGCCGGTGCCGCCCTTCAAACCTACCTATCGCGACGACAATACATATGATAAAAAAGATCACCCATGAAGACTTTAGGGCAAGATGGGACGAAACAACTTACTGTCGACTGGGCAAGGAGCTATTAAGCTACTCTAATGAGTCTGCAGCAAAAGCATACCTGGATATGTGAAGGAAGACCCTACGACTCATGGCGGGGATTCTGACTGGACACTGCCAGCTATGGATACATCTCCACACAATGAGATTATACCAGACACCTCTATGCAGAGGCTGTGAACAGGAGGACGAAACAGTAGAGCATCTGCTCTGCGATTGCGACGCTGTTTCGGAACTAAGGGAATCCATTTTGGAAGAACGATGGCCAACCATGGCTTTTCCTAGAACAGCCTCCTCGGGCAACATCGCCGCCTTTTTTACAACACTAGGCTGGACGATGGCCTAGATGGATTGGTTGACCTAGGGAGGATGCACAGAGGATCCAATGGGGCCTTAGTGCCGCGGCCTTTCAAGGCCACCTTCTCACCATTTCCAGATTCCAGATTCCCCTTACACTGTGATATACTGTAACCTAGACTGTAACTGTCCGCAAATATTTACTAGTTAAAGCTAGATTTCTATTCTTATTAGCATTAAATTATTTTTGTTGTCAACAAACGTAACTTCATTTTTGCAACTTAATGGTTTTGTAGTCAATTCATTTTATAAAATATGTTCCTTATATGGGGCGGTAAACCCTAATTCTATCGCATTTTATATCTATTTTCTGGGGTAACTTAACTTTATTGGCCAAATCCGATCATGCTTTCTGTGGTTTATTTTGGCTCTTAGAGGATGTTTCTGGTACCTTAAGTTTCCCTTCCCTTTAATTTGTATAGATTTTTGATTTTTCTGGAAAGAACTGGGTTGATTAGGGCTTTTTAAAGTGTATATAGTTGAAAATAACAACAAAATCAAACTTGCAATATGTAATAATCTTACCTTTTCTTACGGTCACTACAGCATTGTAAAAGTTATTTACGGACATATATCATCGCAAAATGCCGTATTATTTCTATTTTGATTCGTTTTCCTTAATGTAGCATTCGTTTTTCTTAAATTAGTTTTCTTTTTGATATTTCTTTCCGAGCATGACTTGTTATCTGGACTAGACATTTTGCTTCGTGCCCCCGCATCGTTCTAAAGCTGCGTTACTTTTGAAATATTTGTAGAGATGTGTTTCTCCGAACAGCTCTGGAATCGATATTTTATTTTATAAAACCTTGTTTTGAGACCGCTTCCCGCGTGTTAATCTTGTAGATTACGTGTGTAGTATATGGCATGCCTGTCGGAGTTCCAGAGCAGCATGGTTGAATCACATTGGTTCTTGAGTGCTGCGAGGGAGTTAGTTGTTTGGACTGGATAGTTAGGAAGTGCGTGCCGCGAGTGCGCGAAGCCTTTGCATTGGTGATATGAAGCATGTGGTTTGCAGTGATTCACTCGTTTGTAATTGCGAAATGGGAATATCTTGTAGAAGCCTTATTTTTTCCAGCTTCATCTGGAGAAGATTTAACAGGGTCATTCTTCGGTAGTCAGCAACATTGATAGGCAGTGAAGTGTTGTAGTAGATGAAAAACTTTTGTGGAATCCTCTACTTTACTTTACCTTTTTATGTATTATTGATTTGGTGCCTAGATTCCTTCCTTCATGGATATTTTTTACAGTTTCTTTCAGGGTGAGGTGCTTTTGGTTTTTTTCTTGCGCGTCGCCATTTTGTGATTTCCCGTGGATAGTTTCTCTGAGCGTGATGCGTGACGGTTCAGTTCGTTCACTACCCTGTGTGCTGAACACCCTAAGAGAAGATTTCAGTTCAATAGTCTACACGAGACGACTATACCCAAACGAGGGTTACATGGCCGAGCGTAACGAACCCGAAGCCTGACGGCTCAGTCTTATTCACTACCCAGGATTTTTGTGCTGAACGCGCTAAAAGAAGTTCACCTCAAGAATTTTTATAATCGAGAGGATATTGAACAACCGCAATTCAAACTATTAATTCCTTGGGTACAAAACCTATACCGAATTTAACCACATATTTCTTAGATTTCCTAGTGAACGCCTCAGTATACTCTAAGCCAATTTGACGTGCAAAATGTTTTTGCCGACCTTAATAGAAATAAACACCATATAAATCCATCCCCCGTTTCTACAGCTCGGCAATACAAAAACGCAAGACATCCGGCCAGGACGATATAAAAATGCTTTATAGGCTCCATAAATCTTCTTTTAATACTCGTAGTGTCCCGTTCCGTGGAACAAGAGTGACCCAGATCGGAAATGATATAATGCGACTTGGAAAGTGATTACTTAGATAGGACACCGTGACACCGAACAAGGGAAACTGACGAAGTGTGAATTTACACCTCGTCCTTGTCGTTTATACGGTTTAGGAAACGGCATGTCTACTAATTTACTCCGAAAAATATCAGTATAATTTATGTGCCTGCGTTCAAAGTCACATCTTACAGACCATTCGGGAACACCCATAAAACCCTACACAAAATTGCACAACATATCGGCAACTCGAATACAATTATTGCACAATAGAGTCTGAAACGTTGCCACTACTACATTTGAGAACACAACAGGTTAACATCATGTTTTCGCTATTATACACATTTATTTAAAAGGCAATGTTCTCATGTAAGCGACCGAACTTAATGTTGAAATAAATTTTAATTTGTTCATCGCTCACTCCAAGTTCTCTGTATAAGTAGCCCATCGTTATATGTGAAAATAATTTATTAGGTACTCTATTTGGTTGGTTTATCTTGGCAATCCTTAGGGAGACTCTCCGTTCAATTATTACCCTGCACGTATTCCCTGAAGTTAGTTGGCATGTTCCGGTCTAAAGCCATCACAAGTTCTACAACTCCTTAACAAGCTAAAGACGCAAATAGAACTAATGGCGTATTCGCCCGATAACAATGGATTATATGACGATACTTGAACTGCATTTTGATTAACACATATGCTCTTATGGATCGCCAAAAATTCCCGCCGAAATAGACAGACGTAATTAGGAGAAAGTAGCCTGGGCCTGAGGAATCCAATTAATGACAAGGGCAACAGAGGTTTCCAAAAAGTTTTTCTTAATATGTAATATGGCCGCGGTCCAACAGCCAACAGTCAATGAAGTGGAGTGTGTTCCATAAATAATAATAACGTTCAGTAAAAGTATAGAATTTTTTGTCGGAAAAATCCAACAATTTGTTAGCAATTTTTCTCAACGTCTCAGTTGTTCATTAATCATGTTCAATTATGATTTTTCCTAAGGTTTGTATGTCTCTATGAGCTGGGTATAATAGAATGAGTAATAAATAAGTCTCTTTTCGAAATGTTAATTTTTAATTATTTTTAAAGGTTATAAATTCAAAAAAAAACAATAAAATTTATTAATTCAAGGCATGAAAAAGAAAACTAAATATCGTGATAGGGTCTCAAAACTAAGCAGTTACATATTTTAACGGGTCGGTCAAGTAGGCACCCGTATTAAACAAATTTCAAAAATTAATAAACCACAATTTTACACACATTTTGCACACCGCAAATAAAATTTTGCACACCCCCACAAGGAAAACTAGAGCTGTTTCTAAAAGGGGGGGCGACAACCGCCCCCCCCCCCCCCCCCCCCCCCACGTCTGTTGCAAAATTACAAAACTTTGATGCCACTTGATTCGGCTAATTTTGCACAATTTCTGATGCTGCTAGATTTAACTAATTTTGCACACCTATTTTCAAGTTTTGGACACTTTTCTGGGTAAAGCTATGTGATGTTAAAAATTTGAATTTTCTGTAGTGTATCAGAAAAACACTCGGTATTTCATAAATTAGATCGTTACGACAACCCGGCTATTTCGAGGTCTAGACGAAGGTTATTTACATTACCTACTACACGTAATATTATTGTTTAACTCGACGATACTCGACGCGGGTGACAAGGCCAAGACAACCTTGTTAAATTGGTATTATTATTGTAACATTATATTTATAGTACGAACCTACACCAACCCAAGGCAGAGTAGAGTAGAGAGAGAATAGAAGACTGAGTGACGCATTTATATGCGTACGTAGATTATATACATTATGTCGCGTTACTATCTTGTATATTCCTTGCTATAATTAATACAGAGCTCTATAGTTACCTGGAGTTTTATTCCATAAATAAAAGGAGTTCTACATTTCACCCCCGTTTGTCAAAAAGTTGAAATATTTTGATGCTGCTAGGTTCAACTAATTCTGCACAATTTTGCACACCTGTTTTCAAATTTTGCACACTTTTCTGTGGAAATTTATGAGGTATAAAACTTTGCATTTTCCCCTCGTTCGTCACAAATTTGAAAATTTGTTATGCTACTATGTTCAGCTAATTTTGCACAATTTTACACACCTTTTTTCACATTTTGCACACTCTTCTGGGGAAAGCTATGGTGTTAAAAGTTTGCATTTGGTTCATAACATGCTTTTTGTGCAAAGTTAGGGAGTGTGGAGGAATGCCAATTTTTAACCCCTCATAACTTTCTCCAAAAGAGTGTGCAAAATTTGAAAATAGGTGCGCAAAATTGTGCAAAAATAGCTGAACATAGTAGCATTACAATTTTTCAATTTTGTGACAAACGGGGGGGGGGGGGGGGGGGGTGAATGCAAATGTTTCACAACTTTCCCAAGAAGAGTGTGCAAAAATTCAAAATAGGTCTACACACTTTTAACACCTTATGACTTTCTCCAGAAGAAAAGTTAGCTGAACATAGTAGCATACAAATTTTTAAAGTTTATAACAAACGCGAGAAAAAGTACAAATTTTTAACACCTCACAACTTTCCCCAGAAAAGTGTGCAATATTTGAAAATTGTTGTGCAAAATTAGATGAACCTAGCAGCATCTTTTCAACTTTTTGAAAAGCGGGGGGGGGGGGGAAATGGCAACTTTTTAATACCTCAAAACTACGCCCAATAAAGCACCGAAAGCTGGAATACTTTGGACACGGCATGCGTCATAAGGGGACAGAATTATCGTCTTCTGCAGCTTATCATACAGGGAAAAATTGTAGGTCGTAGACTACCAGGACGAAGACGGACATTTTGAGGGAGTGGTATGGCAAAAGTACCAAATCCTTATTCCGAGCAGCAGTCTCTAAAGTTCAAATAGCCAGAATGATCGCCAACCTTGAATGAAGAAAGCGCCAGAAGAAGATCAATCAGTTCAGCGAATCAAACCCCGTGGAGCCAAATAATTTTTTTGTGCAGCTCCTCATTTTGAAAGAAAATTTAATTGTGTTTCATTCGTAACGGCACGTGGAAATGCGTAATAGGATCGCCCAATGAGAAAATGATTCCGTGTTAACGGCTCGGAATCATCAGGCTCGACAAAAATATGAGTTAGAGGTCTAGAGATCATCATGTTTTTCGCGTCTGCTAATATTGTTTTAATACTTGTTATTGGGGACATCTTGTATCTAACATCTCACACATTACGTTTTTGCCACACCTATAAGTCCTTCCCATGTTTCAACCTATATGATGATAAAGGTGGGTTAGTTACCTTTACATTATGTGTTTTAAATGCAAAAGTATTCATCGGAAAAATAATATTCCTTGTTGCTGACATACGGAGAGTAATGTTACGCCTAGACCATGATTGTTCTCGTACGTAAACAAATCGACAAGTGATTGTACAGGGTGGCTCGTTTAAGAGCGGCCTATCTATACCTTATCTCGAAAACTACGGGGGTTGGGAAAAAAATTAAATACAAAAGTTATTCCTAGTAAAATGATCTTTATTTTTTTGTATTGTTTTAATCGTCACTTTTTTATTACAGGATGGTCAAAGAAAGTTACATTTTTTTTAATGAAATACCCTATATTTTTTTACATTTTTGGATTCTACTTAAAATTCTAAGCATATTTGATGTATGATGTTATCATTAGAGATTAATTTCACATTCCTATCTTAACTTTTCAAGAGCTATCTGACGGTATTAACTGGCAGGTGGTACCATGGGTACCAAATCTGGTACCTCGGTAGGTACCATCAGTTACCACCATCAGATAGCTCTTGGAAAGTTGAGATAGGAATGTGGAATTCATTTTACTCCATCTCTAATTGGTCTTCTTGCTACCAAGGTGAAAAGTAGTCAAAGTACCGATTTTTAACTGTTTATAGCTGTGAAACTACTAACTCTAGAAGTATACCATCATACATCAAATATGCTTAGAATTTTAAGTAGAATCCAAAAAAATCCAAAAATGTAATAAAATATAGAGTGTTTCATTTAAAAAAATGTAACTTTCTTTGACCATCCTGTATATAAAAACATGACGATTAAAACAATACAAAAAAAATAAAGATCACTTTACTAGGAATAACTTTTGTATTTAACTTTTTTTCCAACCCCTGTAGTTTTCGAGATAAGGTATAGGCCCCTCTTAAACGGGCCACCCTGTACCTACAGCGTGTCTCCGTTTGCCTACATTAGGTAGGCTGATAATATCGCAAACATATTCCTTCAACTTTAATACAAATATATTTAGAACGAGGTTCGATGATGGTTTACCTTAAAGACAGAGCACTCGGTTGGTCTTTTCTCTTTATAAAATCTCTGTGCAATGGAATTGTTTAATATCTAGACTAGACAGATTCCATCCATTATCTATTGTTCCCCAACGGTTTGTCCTAACGACTAAACAGAAGCTATGACGTGCCCCGATTAATTCGTACGATAACTAATGGTCGTAGGTCCGTGATATATAAGATTTTGGACGGAGGATATTATCGATTAATCTGGATAAACTGTATCGCCAGCTAATATTATGATCTCTTTCGTTTGGATATTGGATATAGATCATCTATAGAGGCTGGATCAAAACCCTACACCTGTACAAGTATTCATGAAGTGTATTTCCTTTGCTGACTAAAAGCTCGACTACTATGGGAGTATTACTGATATAGTCAAAAGCGATCTTATCGCGCGGGTCCAAAGGTCACAATTTTCAGTAAAAACTTCATTCGTGGCAGATTTTGCGTGTAAAATCTGTCAAAGGAATGGCGTTTAATGAAAAATGTGACCTTTGGACCCGCACGATAAGACCGCTTTTGACTATACTCATGAAGTAGTAGATGAAGTGAATTTCATTACTTTGTGATGCAAGACTGCACTATGTAGGTATTACTGATATTCATCAAGCACCCAACTACTGTGTAAGTTTTGGTATCACTTTTGTTCTTGAGGTCCGTTTCACCTGTTGTGTACTTTTACTACAAAGACTTTGACAATATGTGCAAAAACTAAAAAATATTTTTAAAAAGTGTCACTTTGTTAAACTTAAAAAGCAAATGCAATGTTTTGTATATCAACCTGTATATAACAAACTATAATATTAGGCAAAACTCCGTGTAGAGGCGGCGATAGCAGACAAAAGAATCCTCCAAATGCCGAAAGCTTTTACGAGATATCTTTTTTGGTTTTGGCGATATGCACAGTCGACAAATTTTGCTAACTTTGTTCGAATGTCCAGGTGTTATAAAAATAAACTTTGTAATAAATTCCAAAGTATTTTTTTTTCAAAAGTGTCACATATGATGGATATTGTTAAAATAGTTGTTTTTCTACAGCCGGGCGCAAAATATCTAATTACTAAATTGAAATGAAATCGCAAAATCGACGAATGCCGCGGATCCTTATTTTGCGCTCTAGCGCAAAATAAGGATGTGTGGTTGTGCTCAGTCGCAGCAGTACTTCCGTATTGCGTATTCAATCCGTCCATGCGATAAATCCACATTTCAAAGGCTTCAATTTTTTTACAGTATTGGTCTAACAAGGTCCATCCCCCCATTCCATACAATAGGATTGGCAAAATATAGCATCTAACAAAGCGTAATCGTAGACATAGACTGAGTTGTCGACATGTTAGTAACAGTTTCATCTTTGTGAAGGCATTTCTGGTCTTTTTAATGCGAATTCTTACTTCTTGTCCGCTGTCCCATTCGGCATTCAAGCAGCATCCGAGGTAGTCATATCGTTCGACGCCTTCTATGGTTTGGTTGTCTGGTGTTATTTGGGCATTATCAATATTTTGTTTACTGACAATCATAAATGAGGTCTTGCTTGCATTAATTTTTAGCCCATTAGCATTACTAACTTTACTAGCCATTTTAGGTCCTCAACCGACTCGCCCAACAAGACAGTGTCATCAGCATAGCGGATATTGCTTATGGGTATACCATTCACGTTTACGCCCCTCTCACTCTCAGCCAACGCCTCTGATATTATAAATTCAGAATATATATTGGACAAAAGAGGCGAAAGAACACAACCCTGTCTATCTCCCCTTCAAATCTCTATCTCATCTGTAGTTTGATCTTTAATTTTAATTGAAGCGCGTTGGTTCCAATAAAGGTTTGACCAATATTTTGAAGATGTTGTAACAATTTGGTATGTTGGAGTCTATCAATAGTAAGTATATTATTTTATATGGAGGAAAAGTGATACTTTTCATGGCGCTCGTGTTTAACAGTCGAACGGAGTGAGGCTGGTAATAGAGAGCAAGCCATGAAAAGTAACTTTTCCTCCAAATATAATATGCTGTTTTTTCTTCAAATGTCAACAAATTAATGCAAAAACATCTCTTTTTAATAGTAATAATATTTAATTATTATTAAAGGTAAGTGGGTTCGCAAGGCGGCTTAGACCGGTGTCGGTAAATAGGCACAGGTTGTTGCTATAGTAATGTAACATAAAGCTGTCAGTGGACACTGTCAACAATAATTATTTTTTTAAGATTGCGTCTCCGATTGCGTTTTAATTCCGCATTGATAAGCAGTTATTGAGTAAGTTCGATTAAATAATAACCAATTTATTCCTAAATTAGTGATTTTTAGAAATGCAGTCACAAATTGAGTGATAAATACAAATTGTAGTTTAATTAATCTTGAGTTGTTGACGCTTATTTTGATGTTTGTTTGTATTGTATTTATGTTACTATGATAACACTTTTACCTCCGCCGCACTACGGTATATTTGGCCTATATTTTGGCCAAAATTCCATTTTTTTCGAGTCTAGATATCAAACATTTTTCTTGCACATTTTGTTTCATAAGAAGTTCCTTTATTCAAATGCAGCGCCATTTTGACAAAAATCGAGTAGGCTATGAAACGCGACTATGAGGAACTGGCTCTTTCTTTAAGCAAATTCAATTGTTGTCACTGCGCCATTTCTTCGTGTACTCTTCACATCGTCTACTCGAGAAGTTTGATTGTGCAACTAATTTTGGTGGATGAATTTTATAACCGCAGGTATGTACAATAGATATAAAATGATGTAATTTTCCAAAAATTGCTGCTGGTATATTTTTATGCTTTAAATTAAAACGCAATGAAAAGAACTCGTAAAAAAGTAACCACAAAATACAAGTAGAGCTACAAAAAAATCTTCACAAGACTTCACGGACAATTCTACAAAACATTGTTGCTTTGTGTTCCTAGTTATCGAAATTGACTGAAACTTTTACACCTAGATGCCCCTTAGCCTGTGAAGTATTCTTTTGTGCAATGGGCATGGCGTATATAGGGTGTTAAATACTTGTACCAAGACTTGTACAAACTTTCAACACCCTGTATCTGAAAAACAGCATTTGCGGATACATGTTTTTATGAACTTTTTGTCTTAAAATTAGTCAAAAATTTACCCCGTAAAGTTTGTACAAGTACTTACTAACACCCATTTGGGCATTCAGATTTCACAAACTATGTTTTTTTCACCTATCAATAATAGCAAATGCGTTATCAGCAGCAGACAATGGGATGTTTGGCAAGATTTTGTATTTTATGAATTTTTAAATCTCTCAAAGGGGCATTACACCAAAATCAGGATGTATATAATATTTTATTATAAACTGAATTTCTAAGAACTAATAGCTGAACTTGAATCAAACAAAACAAAAATACTTTTATGACATTTAAATAGTTGCATAGTGGTATTAGGGTTTTTTTGACAATTTCTGAGCTGGTTCAATTTCATGTCCATTTATTTTCAGATGGATACAATTTCCAAAACACGCTTCTTTTTGAAGCCTGGATTTCCGAGGAGAATCAAGACCACACAACTACTGCTATCGTTAACTTCATCTTGGACAAAGATAAACTCAACGAAAATCCTGACAGATACTATGAACACTTAAAAAAACATATTGTCAATATAAGCACAAACATTTTATGGAGGTGGAAAAATGTAAAAAGAGACCGAATTAAATTTCAACAAAAATATAAAAAATGGTTATCAAAACATACAATTTTGAAACTTTTTAATCCACACATCTGAAGATTGCGAAAAATCCACTCGGGGTCGTCCCAACTTGCCATTTGCCGAAAAATCTTCAAGATCGCAACGAAGAGATGCTTTTGAGTTGTCTAAGCAGAATGAGCACAATTCTGATCTCCTAACGAAAGCTGCGACAATTGCTGCTAAGCATAGTGGGAATCAGGATCTTTCTACAGTATTGAATAAAACTGCGGAAAGCCCTTCAAGGGCTAAGAAGATGAAGAAACTCCTATCTCCTCCAAAAGATCCTGTACCCTATATAGACCTGAAAAAGCCCTTGCATTTCTATTAGACAATAATTTAACTAAACAACAATACTTGAATATTCGGATCGGAAGCAAAGAAAGAAACTGTAATATATATCCGGCATACGAAAAAAATTTACAAGCGAAAGAATAATGTAGACCTTTGAACATATGCGGAACTGAAAAGGTTGCTTCAGTTGCATTGAATGGTCTTTTGCATCACACTCTGAAAAGAATTGTTGAATTGCAGAGATATATTTTAGTGAGTTTATTTGAAGTACAGGATCGGAAGGTAATGTCGATTACAATGATTCTCAGTTACGGATTTGATGGCAGCTCCGGACAGTCCTTATACAAGCAAAGGTTCTCAGATCCTGCGGCAGATGACTCGAGTGTATTTGCAACAACTCTAATACCTCTTAGATTACCATCAGAAAACCAAGACATAATTTGGAATAATCCAACACCTCAGTCAACTAGATTTTGTAGACCCTTAAAGATAGAGTGTGTCACAGAAACCAAGAATCATGTCTTAAAAGAAAAGCAGAATTTAGATACTCACATTTCAGGATTGGCTAACTTTGTTTTTCAAATCAACGACTGTACACTTGTGATCAAATGCACTCTTTCTTTGTATGACACTAATTGACGGCAAGACTTTGAGCACACTAACGAACACTAAATCATCACAAGCATGTCCCGTGTGCGGAGCCACGCCTGCACTATTTTTAAAGACTACCGATTTTAAGTCGACTTTGTTCAAACCCAATCCCAGTAGTCTTACATATGGCCTAAGTCCTCTGCATTGCTGGATAAGATGCCTGGAATGCATTATACATATTGCGTATCGCTTGCAGATCCAAACCTGGCAGGTCAGAGGAGAGGACAAAAAGAAAATTGTAGCTGATACAAAAAAAAATATTCAGAAAATGTTTTCGGAGAAGTTAGGTCTACATGTTGACAAACCAAAACAAAACTACGGCTCATCTAACGATGGAAATACGGCCAGACGAGCATTTCAGAACCCTGTGGGTTTCTCGGAAATCACGGGTGTCTCATTAGATTTAATTTCCAAATTCAGAACAATTCTAATTGCTTTGGCGTGCCAGCTACCGATTGATTTTAACAAATTTGAAAATCTTTGCTTTGAAACCGGACATTTGTTTATGAGATTGTATCCCTGGTTTCCAATGCCCGCGACCATACATAAAGTTTTAATTCATGGCAAGCAAATATTACAAAATTGTATATTACCAGCTGGCTACCTGGGAGATGACGCTGCGGAATCCATGAACAAACTTTATAAACAAGATCGACTGCACCATGCTCGCAAGTCTTCCCGAATTGATAACCTTAAAGATGTCTTTTGTCGAGCGCTGGACACATGTGACCCGTTAATATCTACCATAAGCAGAGTACAAATATATATACTTATTTATACCGTGCCATAAGCGTTCAATCACGAACAGCTAAATTGAGAACTAAGCAGCTGCCTAAGGAAGTAATAGAACTATTGAGTTGTGAGGATTTTTTAGTAAAACCGACTGGAAACAGCGATGAGCTAAATTTGGAAGATCTCGATGATATTCTGGATCTGGAACACTTAGATCAATTAGAATTAGTTTATGAAATTTAAATTTTCAGTTAACATAGTATATACGTAAAGTTTTAAAATTAAAATTTGTTCCTTTAAAAATAGTGCTTTGTCTTGTTATTATTTACAATTTGATCTTCACTTTAGACTCCATACTGCCTATGTACTACTCCTGAACGATGACTATATACTACTACTATAACCCTATAACCCATTACACAGTACTTAAAGGTGTTTTTTAAATCGAAGTTACAAGGAAATTTTGTTTGTAGGCCTCAAAAGCTTTAAAAACGAAATGAAACATTAACATAGGAACTTTTAAGACTTAAGACTTTAAGATCACTTTTATCGAGTGAAAAAAACTAATTTGTTGCAATATTAGTTTCGGCTTGTATGATTGTCTGATTTAATGTATGTATTTGGAATAAATCCATGAATTTGACCCAAAATGCATTTTTGGCCAAAACGAAGATAAGGTATACCATAGTGCGCCGGCGGAAAAGTGAAAAGTAAAGCTCCGGCGGAGGAAAAACGAAACTTCACTGCCGCCTACACAGTCGAGTAATGACGGATGTACTGACGTTTGAAGAAAATAGTATATTATTTTATATGGAGGAAAAGTAACTTTTCCTCCAAATAAAATATGCTGTTTTTTCTTCAAATGTCGACAAATTAATGCAAAAACGTCTCTTTTTAATAGTAATAATTATTATTATTATTAAAGATAAGTGGGTTCGCAAGGCGGCTTAGACCGGTGCGGTGTCGGTGAATAGGCTCAGTTTGTTGTTCTAGTAATGTCACATAACGCTGTCAGTGGGCACTGTCAACAATAATTATTTTTTTTAAATTGCGACTTCGATTGCGTTTTAATTCCGTATTGATAAGCAGTTATTGAGTAAGTTCGATTAAATAATAACCAATTTGTTCCTAAATTAGTGATTTTTAGAAATGCACTCACAAATTGAGTGATAAATACAAATTTTAGTTTAATAACTCATGAGTTGTTGACGCTTATTTTGATGTATGTTTGTATTGTGTCTATGTTGATATGACAACACTTTTACCTCCGCCGGCGGAAAAGTGAAAAGTAAAGCTCCGGCGGAGGAAAAACGAAACTTCACTGCCGCCTACACAGTCGAGTAATGATGGATTTACTGAGGTTTGAAGAAAACAGTATTTTCATAATCTATCTATCCTGTCCACATGTGCTTCGGACAGGCTTATTCATATCTAAGCATCTCTGAACCAAGACTTGCATGCCAAAGAGAGCATTTCTAGTTCCAAGATCACTTTTAAGTCCGAACTGTGTCTCAGAAATGACCTCTTCACATTTTTTGTAAGTTCTCTTATGAATTATTTTAAGGAACAGTTTTAAAACATGACTCATGAGACCTATGGTACGGTAATCTGGACAACGTTTTGCGTTTGGTTTTTTCGGCAAGGTAAGGAAGCAGTTTTTAATCAGTTTTGTGGTATTTTTTATGAACTATATCCGACTTTAAGTGAGAACTTAGTGTAGGCGCCAGCTATGGTCACGGGTGCAATGAAATGTACCCTCAGTTTGACTTCGGGGACTTTTTATATCCCCATCGAAGAACCAAACGTGGGTGGTCATATGATCGAAGTCATGTGACTTTGGCCGCCATCTTGAATTTATTGTTAATATTCGCCTATTTTTAAAACGACCAAATCTCGGTTAATTTTCGACCGATTTTAATTTTCATTTTAGCGATGGAAAGGTCTTTTTAATGAGTTATTTTATGTTTAGTTCATATTTTACGAAACTATGATATTTTTGAATTAAAATGAAAAAAATTAAAATGGTTGTAAAAATTCAACAATATAAGTAAGGTGTGTGCCCAGCCGAGATAAAAATTCTAAATCTTATTGTGGAAAGTGTAAATTTACAAATTTTCGATATTTTCAAATCTTTCCAAATATGATCTTGCAGACTTTCGTAGAATTAAAATACCTCATTATAGTAACTTTATATTCCGAGGAAACTAGAAAGATATAAAACTAGAAAAATACGTATTTTCTCTTGATGATAATGACTGTGCCTAAGAGAATCCAGGGAAGAAGGATGGGATCCACAAAGACACTTAACCAGAAATTGCTCTGCTCTGATGATCATTTCTTCACTTATGGGTTCTTTCTCAAAATATAACAACAATTCTTTAGCACAGGTTTCTGCATATTTTAATGCTGATGTTTTGGTACCGACTTTTCTGCTGGTATCACATCCTGTCAAAGAATGAAGGGCTGGTAAATTCAACAAAATGCCAGGTGAGCAAATGCTTGTATCAGCAAGACGATGTAGAGGCAGGTATCGAAGGGTTCCCCCTACTCCAAATGCCATCCAAAGCTCGTCAAGGCCGGCAGTGTTCCATGAAGTATAAAAATGGTAAAGTAAGTTACTAAAAACATCAGTGTCTGTGGAACAGATAAGAATTTGACGAGGTTATCATTGATAAATATGAAACAACATACATGCCTCTTCATGGTCTGACGCTAAAGAGAGTTCCTCTGTAACTGTTTCTTTTTCCAAAACGTGACAAACACCTTTTCCATTTTGTAGCACACCTCCTAAACAAATGATACAGGAGCTATGAATAGTATTGTGTTCGACAAGCCAATTTGCAAAAAATTATTGTCAGCAAGCTTTATTTTTAGGAGAAGCCCAATAGCTTTCAATATCTACGGGAAGAGGAGTTTGAGGCTTTGGTGCACCATACTCCACAGCAGATTTTTTAGATCGCCTGAGCCTTTCATAAGTCTTTGTGCTATTGTCCTTATAAATGTCGAACACTATATCGATGCGATCACTTTTGTAGCAAGCCTGACAGATACTTTTCCAGATGACATCTGCAAGATCGCCGAATGTTTGAATCTTCATTACTTTAACTGGAATTTTTCTGGCAAAAGCCATGAAATCTATTACAGACGCTTCCCTTTCACACTGAGGTGCCTCGGCTACCTTTGTCGACTTTAATTTAGCTTCGAAATAGTGAACCAATTGGGATTTGTCAGGTTTTGCCAACAATCCTTCCCTGGTTAAGAACAGTGTGTTGTGTTAATCTGTGTATCTGGGTATGCCAAAAAATTGTAGAAAAATTGTAAATTTTCACTTTCCACAATAAGATTTAGAATTTTTATCTCGGCTTGGCACACACCTTATATTATTGATTTTTTACAATCATTTTATTTTTTTTTTCATTTTAATACAAAAATATCATAGTTTCGTAAAATATGAACTAAACATAAAAAAACTCATTAAAAAGACATTTCAATCGCTAAAAAGAAAATTAAAATCGGTTGAAAATTAACTGAGATATGATCGTTTTAAAAATAGGCTAATATTAACAATAAATTGCGGCCAAAGTCACATGACTTCGATCATGTGACCACCCACGTTTGGTTCTCCGATGGGGATATAAAAAGTCCCTGAAGTCAAATTGAGGGTACATTTCATTGAACACGTGACCACAGCTGGCTCCTAGACTAGACTTCAGTTAGTTTGAGAAGAACTACATAATGGCTGTCACTATTTGTTCTTTTAAGATACTAGGCCCTTCATATACATGTTCATAGGTATGTATATCTGGTCTCTCGTTGTGGAATAGATGAATATATTCCTTCCACGTGTTTAATTTTTCTTCAATGTCCGCCATAACTGTGCCGTCATCCCTGAATAAATATCCATTGTTTGGTTTTCTGTTTGATCCAAGAGTCTCCTTGATTTGCTTGAGTAGGTTAAAAGAGTCATGCTTTCTCTGCAGTTCTGTCATTTCCTGGCATTCTCCATTTAACCACTCTTCCTTGGCTATCCTACATTTACGCCCAATTTCTCTGTGAAGAGCTTTATATCTTTGTTGATTGCGGTGTTTGTGTTCTCTTCGTTGGTCCATTAGATTAAGAATTTCGCTGGTCATCCATGCTTTTTATGTCTACCGGCGATAGAAACTCATTCGCCGCTCTCCAGAAAACTCCCAAAAGGAAAGGTACATGCACACCTCTTCAGAAGGAGGGGAATTCTTTCCGCCGGAACACTAGAACTTTTTGGAGTGAAGAAGGTCACTTTAGGTAGTAAAAAAAATTATCGCGGACGAAGGATTCTTCGTGTACAAGAAAACTTCCTCAGATAGGAAGACTCTTCACGCAAGAAAAAAAACTTGTTTTTTCTCAAACGCTGAAATCGGCCAGCTGGCTCAAAAGATGGACGAGATAGAACCTCTGCAACGAAAAACGGTGAAAAATCACAAGCTAAGTCTAAGCACCAAAGGTAATTACACAGTTTTTTGTGTTTTTTTTTTAACGTTCATTTTTCAATATTGTGGGTTAATCTTTAAAGGACTAATGAAATTACCCGTATGGTGGTTATATAGACTTATATTTACATAAAAGTTACAATAAAATAATATACGGCGTAGTTTTGGGAATTTTACGTCGGAAACCGCGCGCAATATTGTCGCGTCGCACAGTGTGGCCGAAAGGTCGTTTTTGGGAAAATACCTTTTTCGGTTATACTGAAGGGCCGAAAATTATTGAATTTATAGGATGTTGCATAGGGCGTCGATATGATTTTTTAAAAAAGTCAGATTTTCGACAATATTAGAAAATACCACCGAAATATCAACAAACAGCTATACTTGAATGAAAAATTACGTATATTGCTACACAGTACAGGAAAACTACAATAATAGAAATATAAGTAATGTGCAGAACACCAGAAATACAGGATTTTAGTTACAAAAACCCAAAAATAGCCTATATAAACAATTAATTTAGTCATTACGTACAGGGTCTGTTCCTTATAATTAGTGGAGCTTCTACTACTTTTAATTTTAAAGATATGAAAAAAGTTTAAATACAAAAGTTGAAGGATTTTACCTCTATTATCTTATGCATATGTCAAAAAAAAAACAAATGGCATTTGCAAACTGCCAAAATGACTGCAACATGCATTTTTTTAAATGGATCACCCTTTATATTATTGACTAGAACGATAGATATTTGGTTCAACCGTTTTTTCGCCATTTAAGTTTAAAGTTGCACTTAATTTAGGTCATGTCAGTAGAATTTACGGCAACCCACAATCAAGGTAATGAAAATTGAAGTCAACTATAAATTAAATAGCGCAAAAACGGTTGAACGAAATATATAACATATATGGAATTAGGAGAAAAATGTCTATCGCTTTACTCAATAATATGCCGGGTGTTCCATTAAAAAAAAAATGCATATTATTGTCATTTTGGCAGTTTGCAAACGTCATTTGTTTTGAAAAATAGAAAACATCAGCGAAATCGGGTATAACAGTTCAACATCAACCTTATTAACATTAACCGGACATTTCTCAGTTTTTCTATCTATCTTATGATTTATCAACGACTTCTTTCACCTTTTTCTTTCTATTCCCAGTTTTGATAATACATACGAAACTTTGAGGGGTGATTATCTAAGGTGTAAACTGGCCTAGAAAAATAGTTACAGACCGCAGCAAGCCAGAGCAAAACTTATATGGCAGTCAATGAGTGAATAAACTTATTTTTTGTCAAAAAATCTTTCTTCCATCATCCAAAAAATGACTTTTATATTATTTTTTTTATGTGAAACGAAAAACAGCACTGTTTAGCTGCATCTACCATATCAACATTATCTAAACATTTCTCAGTTTTTCTATTTATTTTACGGTTTATCAACGACTTCTTCCACCTTTTTTTTTTCTTTTCCCAGTTTTGATAATACATTTCGAATTGCATAAAAAAAACGTGGATGAAGTTGGATACGAAACTTTGAGGGGTGATTATCTAATGTGTAAACTGGCCTAGAAAAATAGTTACAGACCGCAGCAAGCCAGAGCAAAACTTATATGGCAGTCAATGGGTAAATCAACTTATTTTTTGTCAAAAAAATCTTTCTTCCATCATCCAAAAAATTACTTTTATATTATTTTTTTGTGAAACGAAAAACAGCACCGTTTAGCTGCTGTCAACATGAACAAAAAGCTGCTCTTACACATTTTTTTTCCTGCAACACTAGTCGCCTAAAATTCAGCATAGATGAACCTTAATTGCGTAATTTCCAACGTTTTTTTATGCGAACTATTGATTCTACGGTTCATCGGCACCTTACTTGACACTCCTGTACGTGAAATATCTTGAAGATGTACCTCCCAAGAGTTATGAACGGAGATAATATAGTTTTCAGGAGGTTTCGATATGGTCAGGAAAGTCGGTTTTTCCACTTTGGCCACACTGTGCGTCGGTGGCTGATTAACAACTCCCTCTGAATCGATGTGGCATGCGCCGCGCCGGCATGCGGTGTGGTCGCGGCGCCTCGCCAGTAGGGTTTTACATGCGGAGCAGTGGCGGATTTACCCTAAGGCCCGGTAGGCCCGGGCCTAGGGCGGCCAGATTTAGGGGCGGCCCCAATCGTGTCAAAATAGTATATTACGTACCTAGGTCACTAAAGTAAGGGGCGGCTGATAGCTTGGGGCCTAGTGCGGCCGAGACTGCAAATCCGCCACTGATGCGGAGACACCACTGATTTGTATAGGAGTGGATAAGCAATAGCCGCCTGTTGCACTATTCAAAAGTGGCAACCTATGGGCGAAAAAACGGGTTTCTGCGCATGACAAGATCGACGCAAAATCGAAAAACGTAAACAAAGAAGATCCCGTTTCGTCATGCGCACTAAAACACTTGCCGTCTCAGCAGGCGTCGATCAGGACCGAACTTGGCTTTTGTCTTTGACGTGTTTTCGTTTTGACGGCGCGGCGTTTAGTGTTGATAATTCGAATACTTTACTTTTTATTGACATTCTTTGGACCTAGTGTTTGTAGTTGCTTAATTAGTTTTAGTTTAATGGTTCACGTTTGTGCTTTGTGCGTACCCTATTTTGATTTTCGTTTTAATTGAACAATACGCACATAAACAATGGGCGATGCTACCAAAATAGAATCCCGAAAGTGTATGGCTGTGTTTTGTAGCAGTAGAGGCAAAATAACCGGGATTTCCTATTTCAAGTAAGTATAATTATTATAAGTATTACTTATTTATACCTTATTGTTTGTCTCACTATGCTAACTGGCCCATTTCACAATCGGCAAGACTACTCTACCGAATATTTGGTGAAATAATTACTTTCGTTCATAATCACAAGAGTACGAGTTCAAATTTTGGAGTCCGGACCTGCTTAATGACCTTCACACTGCAACAGATGGCGCCCACTAATTCTCTAATGCGCAAGGCAAAATAGGAATCGTTTTGTTTTAAGGTCGTAAATTTGCCAAGTTTGGTCTATTTATTGCCTATCCACTCCTATACAAATCAATGGGAGACACATGTCTTTGGGAGATACCCATGATACAATAACAGGTAGAAGATAGGATATTGCGCAGACAACCGAACATCTGTCAATTTTTGTATCGTAGTAAAGAGCGTAAATATGGCGTCTTATTGTATTTTTTGCCATTGACTCTAGTGTGTTTTTGCGTTTTTTGCTGGTTTTCGGTTTCTGCGTGGATTATATCAGATTTAGATATTGTCTGGTCTGAATTATAATTTTTTTGCAATGTTTAGTGCTAAAATTCTTATAGGTTATTGGATAAATAAGTGAAAATTTGACAACTAAAAATGCTTTGTTCTGTGACTGTAGCTATTCACGGTTGTAAAAGTCATAATCAAGCCAAGAACCAAGAACTTTGATAAAACTATTAGATCTTGTACATTTCCTAAAGACAATTTGTCGCAAAAATTCTGGATAAACGCTTGTTGTCCTAAAACATCTCGAATATGCTCAAGGCATTTCAAGGACGACGACTTTGAAAGAACTTTGAAGTATGAACTTTTGAATTATGAGTCAAAAAAGGGGCCTAAATTAAAGTGTGATGCAGTACTTTATCAGATTTAGATATTGTCTGGTCTGAATTACAAAACTTTTTTGCAGTGTTTAGTGATAGGGTAAACAAGTGAAAATTTGACAATTAAAAATGCGTTATGCTGTGCACGGTTGTAAAAGTGATTATCAAGCCAAGAACTTTCATAAAACTATTAGATTTTATACATTCCCCAAAGACACTGTCACAAAAGCTTTGGGTAAACGCTGGTTGTAATAATTTTAATAAAATTCAGTTATTTTCTAACCTATAAGATTTATATCATTTTAATGACGATTTGTTTATGGTTATTTTCATTTTATACCTCTATTTTATTTCATTTGACAACTATTTGATACATCAAACAAGAACCGCTAATATCGAAGATTTTGAAATAAAACTAAACAGCCGTTTCCCCACCATTAAATTTACTTATAAAGTTGAGAACAATGGTCAACTACCATTTTTGGATAGTTTAGTAATTAGAAACAATAATTGTATCACACTACAATTTGATATTTGTAGAAAAAGTACTGCCACTAACCGATATATTCCTAATAACTCCTTCCACTGCGACCAACACAAAATGGCCAGCTTTCATTTTTTAGTCCACCGTATGGGTAACTTTCCTCTCAGCAGAGGAAGATTTAATAATGAAAAGGAGACAATTAAGAATATAACAAATGTTAATGGTTTCAATACTAACTTAATAAGGAGACTAATTCATAGGCATTTGTTTAGAAAAACCATTCGTGATTCCACTTCTTTCGTTAATCAGGATGAAAATACAAAATATATCTCCATATAATCCTCAGTATACTCCAAAAAGTTTTTAAGAAGTAGGTTTACAATAAGTATACCAAACTCAGTTTAACATTAAGAAATTATTAGGTAGTCCAAAGGTCAAAATTGAAATATTAGAAAGAAGTGGAATATATGAAATTGGACGCATCGATTATAACCAAAAATATGTTGGGCAAACTAGAAGATCTATACAAACGAGATTCAAGGAACACATAGCTCATTTAAAGTATGGTAGAACAGAAAAATCAAATGTTGCCGAGCATGCTTTTGATAATAATCATAGAATAACAATTAAAAATTAATTCATAATATATCTGATAGGAGATTATTAGACGCATATGAGTAAGTAAGTATGAAAATTATTAAATGTAAGAATAGTTTAAATAGAGATAAATGGCCTATTTCGTACAGTCCATTTTATTGGTTGAACGAGCGTGACCAGTAGGATTCCAGCATTGGTTCCACTTGATTAAGCAAACAGTTGTTAGCATAAATATGTTTTAGGTCATTTGACAAGCTTAACATTAAACATGGATCAAGTAGATTAGTAGAAATAATGTTTATTTGTTTAATTGTAATAAACTTTTATTCCTCGTTTTTATTCTGTGTAAATGTACCACTGAGAGTGGAGTCAAAAATAAGTTCTATGTTATTAAAAATTATAAGCTTTTATTCCTGGTTTTATTCTGTGTAAATCTATCACTGAGAGTGGAGTCAAGAATAAGTTATAGGTATGTTATTAAAATTTATAAGCTTTCATTCCTCGTTTTATTATGTGTAAGTGTATCACTGAGAGTGGTCATGTGTGCTGGTGAATGTACTAAGGTCAATAAAATAATCTGATTGCAAATTCTTCCACAATCAGCTAAACCGGAAAAATCCATATCCTAAATAAAACCTTTAATAATAACGTCAGTCATTCAACATTAACTTTAATTAATCGTCCAAAACGCTATTTACTAAATTTTCTATCAAAATAAAACAAACTATTCAGTTAAATCTAAAATCTGTGTATATACTGGGGCTGTTACCATTACAATTTAACCCTGGAACTGCACACTGGGGTCTAAAAAACCCCGGCGATAATTTCGGTTAATATAAGATGCGCATGTGTGCGTATTTCGGCTCGCCAGCACATTGTAAATTTAGTTTGTGGTCGACAGCGTTGGAAAACGACTGTTTGTGCCGTATTAAGGTGCGTCCAGACCTGTGACAAGACCCCGTATCGTGACACCGCCGCGAACCTCGTCGCGTACAGTCTGGACGGTACTCCGTAACCGCAGCGCGTGACATCGCCGCGTTTACCGCGTGTCATCAGTCCGTTCCATGTCCTGTCGGTCTTTTAGCGTCGCATCAAAGGGATGATACGCCGCTTGGTTCGGCAAGTCTGGACGGGACCGCGTATTATCAGAACGTTTTGCATATTTAATACCAGTGTAGCGGCTATTTTGTTTCGAATTAGTATTTGTTTTTTTAATATCAAGATGGAATGAGGACAGGAGACAACGTTAACATTTATAGAATTACGCAATAAATTATCTATAACTATGTACGCTGCTGCTGCAACGTCCATTATGACCGACTGTTTTTAATTTAAATGAGCGGAACGCTGTGAACGGGACTATGATACGCGACGATGACACGCGAGGATGGCAGGCGACGATGACACGCATCGAAGTTCGCCTCGTCGTGAATATGTTCGCAACGCTGTCACGTCACGGGGTAATGTCACAAAACTGGACGCACCTTTAGTTGCTGCGATACTTTGTGATTTCGAGCTAATTTGTTATTTGGGTACGTCAGACCCCAGTGTGCAGTTAATAATGATTATTAAAATTTTATGCTAATTGGTTGGTATATGCTAGTATGGCATATTACAACAGCGAAAATCGTCGTGCATTGACTGAACAAGAGTTATTAGTCGAAGCTACAAATCTATAGGCAAATGAGGAACAATCTGACACAGACAAATATATTTTTGGGGACTCGTCGCCGTGTCTAAAAATCAGTGAAATATTAGGGTTACTTATACCCCAAGATGTCCCCGTTGGTGTTAACTTACCAAAAAAAAGTTAGATGTTACATTTGTCCACGTGAGACAGATCGCAAAACAAGTTTCGCCTGTGCAGTGTGCCACAAACCTTAGTGTTTGGAACATAGAGCGCAACTTTGTTTCATCTGTGCAACTCAAAAATGAAGTACTTTGCTAAGAATAAAAAGACACTATTTTGTAAATGTATTGGTCTATTGCTTTAGCTTAAAGGGTTTTTAAGTTATATGCATTAGCAATTAGAGTTTTTTTTTAATATTTTTGTTTTTTTTAGTACGTAAGGAAAATCGAGTATTTCATCACGTTTTCTTGTCATCGAAAATTTGTGTATTTAAGTAAACGTAACTTTTGAACAAAGTGAAGTTTTTTTTTGTATTTCATGATCCAATAAATAAAAAAAACTAATCTGTGCTTTGATCATTACTTTAAAACTAAAAAACACCTTGGGTTTCCCAGACCCCAGGGTGCAGTATATGTAACAAAAAATAAGTGTGCCATTCCAGGGTTAAAGCAATACCGCTTTTGAAACCGCTGAGTATCCTACCTTCTCCCTGTTATTAGTGTTATTGTATCATCGGAGACACCGGTGCGCGTAGGAGTACATGCCTACGTGGTATCGACGTAAGACATCAGTGAGCAGTGGCGTTCGCTTCCTACAATATGTTTATATTTTTTTTAAATGGTTCAATTTTTTCAGGTAGGTTGTATTGTCTTTTTAATATTTTTTTTGAAATAAATTTTCTTTGTTTTACTATTTTAAATGTTTTTTTTATTTATTATTAGATATTTAGCTTATTTTCGCTTTCTAATGTGTTGCTTGTTAATTAATATTTTTTGATAAAGTTATACCGTACAAAATACTTCTAACCAACATAAATATCGGAAAAAATTGAAATTATGAGTTTCAAATTGAATAAGAAGTAAATCGGTATGCAGCAGACTTTGTATGTCACTGTCCAAGTTGCTAGGGGGATATGCTCCTATGCATCATCAGTTCAAGGAAAGGCAACTGACCCGTTTCGAACACAACATTCTCCGAACGTATAGCAATTTACAACTGAAAAGGTAAATAACCGGTGTCCAGGATAATTTCCATCTTCCGTATGGCACACAAAGCGAGAAGTATTGATTTTCCAACTCTCCGATGTGCCCCTTTCCTTTCATGTTTTTCATCTGAAAGCAGACGCATAAATATTATAAGAACCGCTCGACGAGAGTGCATAAATAGGCTCGCTCTATTACTCACTCTTTGGACGTACATATTTTTGTTTCGTTTCGAGATAGAGAGAATTGCAGATTTTGCTGCGTTATATTTTGCTTGTGACCTGAACAATTTTTATAATTAAATTGTTGAAGACAGTATCTAAGATTTGAAATGTTTTATTACTATAAATACTAAAATTTCTATCAAACCAAATCGAATGCAAAAAAAACCCGCCAATCCTCTTATTAATGAAAAGTAAACATCAGCGCTAGAAATTAGATTAGGTTTATATAAAGTTGGCTGGAAATGGCAGAATTGAATTTACGAACAGCCGAGAGAAGTTTCCAAGTGGATGAAAAGCTTCCATTACGTTCAGTTGCTTTTCCATTCATCGACGGAGCTTAGTCGCGTTCCACCACCTTACAATGCTCTCTCGCACTTGTATTTAAACTTAACTACCTTTTGAAGCCGTTCCATAGTTTTTCTGCCAGTTTTAATTAGGTTGTTTAGTTGCCTAATTTTATACTTAAAATAAATTAGGGAATTATTTTAAAGGTGAAAACTTCATTAGGTGCGTTCAATACATTTTTCTTGGGTAGTGAATAAGACTGAATCATCACGCGTCACCCTCGGCTATCTAAAACTCATTCGGGTACAGTTAGCTCGAGAGAGAGACAGTCAGCGGAGCGTGAAAGCATGGGTGGAGTGTGAAACTCAGACGTCACGCACGACGCGTAAGGCTCGGCTATCGCGCATTCGCGTAAAGTAGGCGTCAACTTAATTTTTCTCGAGTTGAAAATTGAGATTTGATACATTTTTAAACAACACCGACGGTCAAATGTGTGATTTTTTCAAAATTTGGCTTTGATACACGATAACTGCCAAAAAAAAGTTAATTAACCTTGATGCAATTTTCTGGATACATTCCCTTTGAACTTCCAAACCCGGTGGAAATTCGCGCGAATTTGAAAATGGCGAGTATTTTTTGGGTGTGTATATGTTTAAAAAGGGGTCATTTTGGGTCGTTCTAACGCCGAAGAAGTCGGGAGGAAAGGAAATACCGAGACGGCGCCGGCGCGCTACATTTCGATAGAGAATTTCTAGGAGAAAAACTCTCTAAATGTCGGGTAAATGAACTTTTGAGAGAAAATGTAAAAGGTCAAAAAACTAAGGTTTTTATTTCTTTTTCTAAAAATATAATTTCAAACTTGAATCTACACCGTAATGATGATGTCTCTTATACAAGTTGAGGAGCTAGTTCAATTGTAACGGGCCAAATTTTGATTTTGTAGTCAGTCGCCGCAAGTCAAGACAATATTTAATTGAAAGGTTTTCTTATTGGCAAAATGTTGTATTAATTATCGATCCGGACGAAATTATATACATTAGTGTGACCTCTGCCGTATGGTGGGTGAAATGGCGATCGAGAGTGAATTGCAGTTATCCTCTCCCTGGAATTCGAAATCGAAATTGGCTTGGTTTTCTTTAGTGCAGTTTTCTGTGAGCGATATTTGACGCGTACTAAATTCAGAACGTCAAGTTGCCGTTCGGTGATTTCTTGACAGCGCGGGAATTGACATTTACTTTATCACGATTCTTTTAATGAATGGCGGGTCGAATTGTTATTTCCTTTCGTTTAAGTCGTGTAATAAATTGGGGTAAATAGGTTAGGTGTGTCGAACTTTCGAAATGGGTTAGAAAAAAAAATTGTGTGTGCTTAAGACCACACAATAGAAGTGAAAACTTCGACAAGCGGGGTCATCGTTTATCACAATTTCGATCCGAGCCTTCGCTGCAGATACGGGCGAAAAACGGTTTTCTCCCTAAATCCCCCCCTTAAATTAGAGCCCCGTTCCCCCCCCCCGTATGGTCTAAGGTAGCCTCCCATGGGGCGCACCAACCATAAAAATTTCGACCCCGTACCTCTTCCCGTTCTCCCGGAATTAATTATTTAAGTTTTTCCTTCTCTCCCCTCCCCTGTCGAAACGTGGGGGAGGGGTACGAGGGCCCGTTTTCGTCCAGGATCTTCTTTTTACCCCGGCTACATCCCCTGAAAATTTCGGCCCTCTACATATACGGGAACATGCCAGTATAAGGAGAATTACGTTACATATCCGAGCATGACGCCTGGCGCGTAATGCGTGACGGCTTGGTCTCATTCAACGCCCACAAAAAAAAATAGCAAAACGCGCCTAAAGAAGTTTTCACTTCAAAAACACGCCTTCCACTAACAAACGAAGTGGATTTTGCCAAGCATTATTGAAAAATTTTTGGGGTGCCACACCCAACTCTTTTCGCAAAAGGCGTTAAAATCGTTAAAGAATTTTGAATGTCATATGAGGGTCGCCTCCCCATCTCCGCCTCGCTTGCTCCGGCCCTGCCTATTTATATATTTAATAATTAATAATTTGATAATAGAATGAAAATATGGAAAAGTATTGCTTCGTTTTTATTTCCTTATAATACAAAAGAAAATTACCTTAAGGATAAAATGTTAACATTTATGATATTTCTACTGAGATCTAACAATATTTAAATTGCAACTCCATTCTTCGGTTTTGCTTTGCAAATTCATCTATAACGTTGTAAAAATTGGGTTCCTGAAAAAGGTCCTGAAATAGTTCTTGTTCAATGGAAAGAATTGCCAAAGCAGAAAGTCTTTCTTGTCCTGTAGAGTTTCTGATAAAAGTCTCAATCGTATTGAGTGTTGTTCTAGGCGTTTCCAGTTGTACGACGAACTGGTGCACTCTTGCCTTCAGTCGTGACTGTTTGGCAGGCGTTGCCGGAGGCGGGACGAGGCGTGCCAAATCCAGGGAACATCTACCGTGAAAGTATCTTTAAAACATGGGCATCTCGGCCACATGTTTACGGTGTTCTAGGCTATGCAGATTTCGGGTCAACTCCGGGTCGCCGACGAGACGCACAGCTCTCTTCTGAATGGAATCCAGCAGCGAGCAATATTCTAAGCACGGTCTCATTTGCGCTTTGTAGACCAAGAGCAAAACTGCTGCGGTGTATACAGTTTTTTGTTGCGAAAAGGCGCACCAAGATTCTGGGATGCTGATTTTGCCATGTTAGGAAGGTGGTCATGCCAGGACATATTGCTGTTGACCGAGACACCCAGTAGTCCGATTGACGAGGATGATCAGCCATATTACGTACGCATGCACGGTTTCGCATCAAACATTTAGTAGGAGCCCTAGACGCTTGTCTTTCCTGTCAAAATAAGCTAGGGGTGGTGTCAATATATATAATAATAATACTCTGTACAAGGGAATGTAAGTAATTATTTTCTTTTCATAAACAATTTTATAAGCATTATTACAAAACCAATGATAATAAAAAACTGCATTTTTACTAACGAAAATAATTAAAACTAATAAGAACATCAAGATTATAATCAGCATGAAACAGGGTATAACCTAAGACTACTATTATTTTATTTTATCTAATGGTATAACCGATCCCTTGCGCTTTAGAAAGGCGTTTAACGGTGATGTTTCTATAATAAATTTAACAACAAAAATATTGGATCTAAAAATGATCTAGCACTCTATGTCCCGAAAATCAAGCATTTCTGCTTGCTTATAAATCTTATTTCAGTAAAACGATAACATTAAAAAATTAATTAGAAAGATTCAATAACTGATTAATGGATACCTACCGATATGACACGTATCGTACGCCGCTGATCACTATGAAATTAAAGGAATGAAAATGTATTCATTGCAAAAACACCTAAGAAAATCTGATCTTACAAAATACAGTAAGATTACACAAAAGACTGAAATGTTAGTTTGGATTGGTTTCATAAACAAAGAGAAATATCAAAACTTTATTTTTTTTCTTATAAACAAGAGACTAAAAAAATGCTTATGAAGGGTGCAAACCAGCTTTTATTCAATGAATTTTATTATTTCTGACGGAGCCGATATGCCAGTGGCGCATCTTTGTCCTCTAATTTAAAGGTTAATATATAATTTTTGTATGACACGAAAAGCAGGTACTACGCCTATGTATACTCGAGGCAAGGTTGTTAAATTCAACTTTTCTCGGCTTCTCGGATGTTTTATTACTGATTTACTACTTTCTCTAAGTTTGAAACGAACTTTAATATGCAGGGTATTCCATTTATTTCCAATATATGACTTTGGCCACTCACTCGTTTTGGCAACACTCTGTACATACGAAAATATACATTGTAATTAGTTTACATAAATCCCTACAACTTATTTCCTAATATACGAAAAACAAAAAATTTAAAGAGGGGTAAGATTATATGCGACATGGAAAAGTGGCTATGCTTAGAAGTCGACATAAAGAGCCGATGAATAAAAGAAGAAGATGAACAAACAAATTTAGTTTTAAGGTCTAATAGAAAATCACGTTTTCTGAAATCAGATTTTCAGAACTAATTGTGCATATTTATTAAAATAATTTTATGTTAGAATCGGTAGGTAAATGTGCTAGAATAAAAAAGAGTTATAAAGATAAATAATCAGTTTATCAAGAATTTTATTCTTAATTTCGTTACATGTTGCATTCATGTAGTCATGGGCGTGGACAGGAGTGGTGGGGGGGGGGGGGGGGGGGGCGAACTGTAAACAAAACCGCAGTGGCACCAAGCGGAGACGGCTAACCCGCCGAAGGTGGAAATTTTTGGTGGTGCCACGCCCAATTTTTTCCCAAACGTCGTTAAATTCGTTAAAAAGACAAGGATTCGGCACCCTCTTGAATGGCATGGCATGAATGGTGTGTTGCACAATGAGTCGGTTAAATTCCCGGGGGGGGGGGGGGCATGGCCACCCTGCACCCCTCCTGTCTACGCCCATGGATGTAGTCATTTAGTAAAATAATTATTTTATCATTAAGTAAATAAATAAATAATAAATAAAGGTTTATATACGGATTTACCATTTAATAATAAAATCCTAAAAATATTCGAGCATAATAATGGTTTTAAATCATGTACAGGGTGTCCAGTTTTCGTGTGTTTTTCTATGCTAGACCCCTTATTATAAAAGATAGAAAGATGTGGTTTGCGGCTTACTGTTCTATTTTTTTGTGAAACTTTCATTGCCGTAAACCAAATTTTTACAGCCTGCTTGGTTTGTGATATACGGGGCGAAATTGAAAATCATCATTTTTCCAGCCTCGCCTGTATTTCGATAATTTGATAAGCTTTCGATAAGGCAAAAACGGATTCTGATAGATTTTTTTATGTAGAATTCAGTGGCGTACTCAGTTTTTTTCCAGGTGTTACGGATTTTTAGATTTTGGCCAAACTGAATTATTTTTTAATGGAACACCCTGTATATTATTTTCTTATCTTACTCGCTTCCTTAAGGGCTTTTCAAAAATATATAATTCTTTATGTTTATTTTTAGGAAAAGTTTAAAATTTTACATTTTTCGTAAAAAATATAGGTTTCCTTTGTAGTGAGCCGCCACTGTAAATGAAAACGAAATGTATAAAATTATTTTGATTATTTTTTTAGGGTGGGTGGTCACTAAGCTTTAAAATATACTCCTGATAATAGTAATAACATATTTATTCATTTAGTTTTTTTTATTACATTTTCTATAATAAGTCATAGAAATTGCTCAAATTGCTCCCCATTATGTTTGAGACATTTTTGACATACTGTTCCGATTCTTCGTAAAGCATTCAAAATCGTCACTGGTCGTCCCTGCAAAAACCTAAATGTCTGGTGTGTGGCTTCTCGAAGTTGATCAATGTTTTGGTATCGCCTCTTATAAATTTGGTTTTCTATATACCCCCACAAAAAAAAATCTAATACAGAAAGATCAGGTGACCTTGGTGGCCACCTGACAGGACCATTTGTACCAATCCATTTGTTGGGGAAAACGGCATCTAAATACTCCCTCACTATTTGGGAATTATGACTCGGAGCGCCATCTTGCTGATAATATATATTATTCAGATAGGCGAGAGGGACATCTTCTAATATTTCCATCAAGGCGTTCTGAATTATAGCCAGGTGTCTATTTCCTGTTAAAGTCCCTTCATAAAGAAAATATTTAAGTCTAGTACCAAAAATGAAGCACGACACGCTAAATCCAAAGCGTCCTTGGCGCTCTCTCGGATAAATTACATGCTCATTTTCTTGACACCAGTGTCTCGAATTATGCCTATTCTGAACCCCAGCGCTCGTAAAATAAGCCTCGTCTGACCATACCACCATACTTTCAAAATGTCTATAATCTTGCACCATTTGTAGGTACCAATTGCAGAAATTTATTCTACGTTGTGCATCACCGGGGTGCAAATGTTGGACGAGTTTATATTTGTAGGGTTTGAATTTATGTTTCCTAAGTATTAGTTGCGTTCTTGATTTTTTTACCCCCACTTCCTCATAAAGTTTTCTGCATGACGAGGTTGGATTTGCCGTAACGAAGGCCACAACATTTATTTCATCTACTTCCCTGTTTTCCTTGTTGTAAGACTTTGGCCTTGGTTTGTTGAATGATCCGTACTCAATAAGGTTATTTTGGATTTTTTGAAAAATTATTTTATCTGGTTGCTGTCTCTCTGGATATCTACGAACAATGTAAAGAGATTACGAACATCTGATAATAAATATTGATATTTAAATAGTAATATCACAGCTTATTCATTACCTACTAACTACTCATCATGCGGCGGCATCCTTTGATTCGGGAGAGTCGAGTGAAAATTTTAGAAGAGGGCCATGACTTAATATTGTTTTAAACGTCTGGGCATCTGAAAAATACTTTTGACAGTTCGTTTAATTTAAAATATGACGTTTTATCGTCTAAAATCCGTTTAAAAACGATTTTAAATGGCAAAATTGTGTAAAAATCCGAAATTTCCGAACTTTCTAGGGCAATAGCCGTAGCTTCGGACGAATTTGTCATGGATTTTGAAGCGGATATTCATTTTAAATTCAGTTCGCTTCGTGTCATTACATTGCCTGAAAAATCACGAGACCGTGGAACTGAACCGCCCAGGGCACTGCCACGTAGGCGCAGTGCCCTACACTCCAACTTTCCAATTTCGGTAGAGATGAGTAGCTGGTAGTATATAAGTGGGAATATCTAATTACTAGCTTTTAATATTAAATATTTCTATTCAATGATTGGGAAAATTTTCCTGTTAAAATACAGCTCCGAGGCTTCATTAGCATCTTCATAACATTGGATAAAACAAACATACATATCGTGCTTTTCGTAATTTTCGAATTTATTATTTTGTGCCATAATAAGCTTTTTAAGCACTATAAATGGCAAAATAAAAGTTCCAAATTAGCTCAGACACACGCCAATATTTAGCAGATGTTAAGAAAATTCTAAATGTCGCATTTATATTTTTGTTTTCCGTCATCCATGGCAATCCATGATAATGCATTGATATATTATGCTGGGCGGCATCGTTAGAGGACGCGAAGCTGATATGACTATTTTGAGTATTAAAAAACGTAAGGATATAAATAATACAGATTTTTGTAAAACAGTGTTGTGTCGTTAATTACTGCTCATAAAATTCATATTCCGATAATGCTTATGATATATCGGAGGGCAATTACGTCTTATAATAAAATAAAAAAAATAATGAATAAATATGTCATTACTATTATCAGGTATATTTTAAAGCTTAGTGATCACATACTATAAAAAATTAATCAAAATAATTTTACACATTCCTTTTCATTTACAGCGGCAGCTCACTACAAAGAAAACGCATATTTTTACGAAAAATGTAAAATTTTAAACTTTTCCTAAAAATAAACATAAACAATTATATATTTTTGAAAAGCCCTTAAAGAAATGAATAAGATAAGAAAATAATATACAGGGTGTGCTATTAAAAAATCACTAAGCTTGGTCAAAATCTTAAAATCCGTAACTCCTGGAAAAAAACTGAGTACGCCACTGAATTCTGCATAAAAAAATCTATTAGGATCCGTTTTTACGTTATCGACATCTTGTCAAATTATCGAAATATAGCGGAGACTGAAAAGATTATGATTTTCAATTTCGGCCTGTATATCACAAACTAAGGAGGCTATGAAAATTTGGCTTACGGCAATGAATTTTTCACAAAAAAATAGAACAGTAAGCCGCAAACCGCATCTTTCTATCTTTCCTAATAAGGGGTCTAGCATAGAAAAACACACGAAAACTGGACACCCTGTACAGGGTGGCTCGAATTCGTGTCTATGTATGGGGAACTCGAAAACCGTAAGAGATACAGTTTCGGTCAAATTAAGGCAAAATTGCGCATTTACGTGCCTAACAATATGTCGTTTAGAAAGTTTTAAAATTCCTAGTATTTCCGGAGATATCCGGAAAAAAACGAAATTTTTAAAAATCGTTTTATTTTTTTCCTGGGCTTATTTAAGAACGGATTTTAAATTGAATTGCACTTTTGTATTGCCACTTTTTCCGCTCTATCCAATGATGGTATCCAGTGTAAAATCCGACGTTTCGTCTTCAAGGGATCATCATCAATTTTCGTTTTTTAAATACAAACTTTAATTTTTTTATCGTTTTTCAGCTGGTATTGGCGTTATTAATATGAGGATGTGTTTTTATTTTTTTTTAATTTTTTTTTTTTTATTTTTTTTTTAATTATATATTTTGCTTTGGCGTAACTTTAAATAATTTAAGGTAGGTACTTTTGAAATTTTTATATTGTATAAAAATATTTTATTTTGTTTTTGTACTAAGTGGAAAATTGGAGCCTGTATTAAAAATAAAAAAATAGTAAGATATTAACTATTACTCAAACAAGTTGCTTAGTGCAAAGATAAAATCTTTTTAACTTTTAACCAATTAAAAAATTTGTTTAATAGAGAACAACAACAATTTATAAACATACTACGTGATACTATAGGTACTTTGATGGAAAAACATACCTATTGGAATTTTGCTTATAAACTAATTATATTTTCAATTTATAAACAAAATTCCAATAGGTCTGTTTTTCTATCAAAGTACCTATAGTATCACGTAGTATGATTATAAATTGATGATGTTCTCTATTAAATAAATTTTTTAACTGGTTAAAAGTTGAAAATATTTTATCTTTGCACTAAGCAACTTGTGTCAGTAATAGTTCATGGCCATATTCTCGTAAAAAACAATTTTACTATTTTTTATTTCTAATACGGGCTCCAATTTTCCACTTAATACAAAAAACAAATAAAATATTTTTTATAGAATATAAAAATTTCAAAAGTACCTACCTTAAATTATTTAAAATTACGCCAAAGCAAAATATATAAAATAAAAATAATAAAAAAATAATAATAAATATAAAAAATATATCGAAAAAAAACACATACTCATATTTATACCGCCAATACCATCTGAAAAACGATAAAAAAAATTAAAGTTCGTATTTAAAAAAATTAAGTTGATGATGATCCCTTGAAGACGAAACGTCGGATTTCAAACTAGATATCATCATTGGATAGAGCGGAAAAAGTGGCAATGCAAATGTGCAGTTAAATTTGAAATCCGTTTTTAAATAAGCTTAGGAAAAAAATAAAACAATTTTTCAAAATTTCGTTTTTTTTCGGATATCTCCGTAAATACTCGGAATTTTATAACTTTCTAAAAGGCCTATTGTTATGCACCTAAATGCGATACTTTGCCTTAATGTGACCGACACTGTATCTCTTACGGTTTTCAAGTTCCCCATACATAGACACGAATTCGAGCCACCCTGTACATAAACTCAACAAATAAATAAAATAGGAAAAATAATAAAAATCACACTTTATAAATATTTCTAACCTGTCTCCTAAATGAATTTAGAGGCATGGAAAAAAAGTCAATATGTGCGTCATTGCCAGATTGTCACATTCTTTGAATTGGTTTGCTTAGGCAATAGTTTGTACTATGTGACTCTAGATAATATGTATCCCTATTGCTTGTATTTCTTTGCGGAATTTTAATATAAATTTTTTCTAGTAATTGAGGCGAGTCAATCAACCCATGCGTTCACAACTTTAAACAAAAAGACCAAATCCAGAATTTCTCTGCGATTCTCCAAAGTTGGAATGTTTAACAATTTAAGTATGTCCCTTCTGCGAAGGGATTTTAAGTTTAAATGCAATAAAACGTAAAAATTTATTTTGCACTCTTTCCAAATTGTGTCTATATGACATTTATAGAAGGGTGACCACACACTGCTTGAATATTCTAAAACTGACCTAATAAGTGAGCAGTAAGCATATCTAAAACAATTTATGTTATTAAAATCAGATAAACTTCTCTTAATAAAACTAAGTAATTTAAAAGCTTTGTTACAAAAAAAGTTGTAATGAGCTTTGAAGTTTAAAGTTCTAGATCTTTAAAAGTTGTTGTTGGTACCAATAGATTATTGTTGATAGAATAATTTCAAAAAACTGGATGGGAATTTCTGTAGAAACGCATAACTTTACATTTTTCAATATTTAATGACAGTCCATTGTGAGTACACAACGGGGAAAACCTATTAAGATTATCCTGCATTTTTACACAATCTCTGTCATCCCTGACTATTCTGTATAAAGCAAGATCAAACAATCCCCAAAATAACCAGTAATTGCATTGAGGTAACAACTAAACAGCAGTTGATAAATGGCCACCTTGTGGCACACCTGACTTGACTAGTATTTCTTCAGATAAACAATTTCCCATCTTGACTACTTGTTTACTGTTTGACTGTTAATTTAATTCACTGCACATTTGCTTTCCGGGGAAATCCAACAAATTATTGAAAAACTGGACTTTACATTGTTCTTGTGATACTAATTAGGCTTATTTTTCCGTTGTTGCAGGTGCCCTGACGACGGGCCCCGGGCCACCGGTTGCGTGGGGGGCAGCTGCGCCGCCCCAGGAGGCGGCGGGGCAACGTCCGGCCCCCCCGCCCGCGCTTCTAATGTTGCTGGTCTGCGCAGTGGCGGTGATACTGTGTCCGAACGATATCCGCTCGGCAAAGATCGGCAGTCGTCGGTCGTGGCGACGACCGCGCATCAAAAATCTCAAGCTGCTGGATACCATCAGGACAGGTCAGTACCTAGATATACATTCGGGTGGAGCAAAAAAATGAATTTTTGAAAATTCGATCTGTTATAGTGCGCCAAAGTTGTTCTTTGTTATTACAAAAACAATGTCTATATACAACTTTTTTCTAAAAAATCATCTTAGCAGGTATATGAAAAATAATTTTTGTTTTCTTTCTAGAGGATTATAGGTTTTTATGACCAGAATAATTTATAAAATTGTTTAATTGTCAATAATTGTTATACTAAGTAATTTTTTGGTTCAAAAGATACCATTAATTTAAAAAAGAATTAATTTTTATAAATATTGACTAGTTATGAGCACTTTATTAACAATTCAAAATTTGCAAATTCTCATTATTTTTGATATTTTCTAGTCACGAACACCTATATTTTTACAAAATTACAAAATAATTTTTTAATAATTTTTAAAGATATTTAAAGGACGGTAGAGGGCAAAAGATAATTTTGTAGGAAAAAGTTGTACATAGACATTGTTTGTGTGATGACAAGGCAGGTTTTGTGCACTATTACAAATCGGATTTCCAAAAAATGCTTTTTTCGCTCCACCTTAATATACATACTTGTAAAAGTTAATGGCAACGCCGCGCCGTGAGTTCAATCATTTGCATGAAGATTGCTCAATCGCAAAAAATACAATAAGAACCAAAAATTACCGTATTATAATGAAAATTAACATCTACAATCCTCCTACTCATATCAGTACTCAAATTGTAAATGCTTAAAAATGTACTCATCGTCACTCAAATTATACATTAAGCCTATTAGCATTAACTGAGTACTAAATCAAGGCTTTACATTTTGATTGCCGCTTCTGCTTCGTAGATTTTAAATCCCACGTTTTGTCTTTAGGTCAACAACATCAACTGTATTTTCTTAAATACAGATCCAGATTTTTTATTTTTTTTTTTTTCATTAAGTTTTTATTTCCCTAATTTTATCGACGGGCTATTCCCCCCGTACTTAGAAGCAGAAAAAAATTGATATGGATAAAATCAACATTTAACATATTATTTTTTATGGAAAAAAACCTAGTTTCTTAATTTATTATAGAATTATCTCCAGGTTCGTATATGAAATATAAAGTTGATTAAGCAGATACATCGGATTTTAAATTTGCTATTATCATTTTTGCCAAGGACAAAAAGTGGCAAGGAAAATGTAATTAATATCTATAAATAAACTCAGGATTTTTTTTTGAAAATTTGAGTTTTCTTAAAATGTTTACATAGGTGACTCCTCAGGTAGCTCAAATTTGTTACCCTATTATTTGCCATTAGATTCCGTATAGTTGCAGCTTATTAACTTCGTATCTCTTTTAGTTTCTGAGACCCGAGTGGTAAGACTCCAATTTGACTCACCCTGTCCATGTTGAAACTTTTGGATAGTATTATCTCAATAATACCTACGAAAAATAAGCAAACTTGCGCTATAATCATACTATCATAGAACTTCTTGCAGGTTTTTTTTCTGCTATATTTTCAATTATTTTTCTCAGTTATTGATAATGTTGTTTAACTGTACGATTGAAGTCGGCCAAAACAAGTCGAAGTCGAAAAATGTATAAATGTACGGGGCATGCCATTTAAAAATTAAAATTTCATAACAGAAACTTCGGGACTCGAACGAGATGAAACACGCCATTCTAGTAAAAAAAAATCGTATCCTATTTGATAGACCAAAATTAATTTCAATATAATTTATGGCATCTGGTATACCGTGTATAGTGTTACATACAATACAACTTACATTTTATTATTTATTTATGTTATTTATTTATTAACGGGCATTGCCCAATTTCATAAAAAACAAAGTAATATAACGCAGAGTTAATCAGTTTAAATAAATAATGACAGAAGAGGATATAAATTGTGAGATTTGTAGCAAAATTAGAGACTTCAAAATATAGTATGTAATTGCTTCAAGAAAGCCGATCTGTTACCACATGATTCGTTACGTGATCAGTCTACATGACCTTGATAAAAGCATTTAGGCCATAGTTAGTTCTATGAGGAGGTATCGAGAAGGTATTCCTCAAACCTGTTTCCCTGGAAGGCACATGTAGCCCTATTCTATCAAGCAAAAGAGGACAGTTATATTTATTATGTAATAAGTTATGAAGCACTTTAAGGTCTCCTAGGTTCCTGCGTTTTTCAAGAATATTCGATTCTAGCTGATGATATGTTAATTGAGGGGTGTTAAGTTTGAAGGCCATGTATTTAAGAAACTTATGTTGAACCCTCTCAATTTCCTGAATGTGAACATTATAGCAAGGATTCCAGACACAGGAGGAGTGTTCGAGATGAGTTCTTATTAATGAGCAATATAGTTTTTTAATTGCATTAGCATTTGTGAACTCACTAGTAATGCGCTTTATGAATCCAAGGAGCTGAAAAGATTTAGTGATGGTGTTCTGGATGTAAGGATCAAAAGTGAGCCCTGAGTCCATAATCAAACCAAGATCCTTAATTTCGGAAACATTAGTAAGTATACTATTTTCTATTGAATAAGGTTGTTCAATTTCCGACCGTGACCTGAAAAAAGTGATTGAATAACACTTTGAAGCATTCAGCTTCATACCTGTCCAAGTCAGACTGAAGCTTTAGGCAATCATCCAGTGATGATTTTTTCATAAACAGTTTTAAATCGTCAGCAAAAAAGAGGAACTGACTGTGCTCAAAATGCGACTCCAGGTCGTTGATAAACAAATTAAAGAGAAGGGGACCCAAGTGAGACCCTTGAGGAACTCCAGATGTGACACGTATGCTCTCAGATTGAAAATTATTGAATCTAACGACTTGGGAGCGCCCAGTCAAGTAACTTCGTATCCAGGACAGTAACGAACCAACAACTACCAGACTCTCCAGCTTAGACAAAAGAACAGCATGGTTGACCAGGTTAAACGCCTTGGAGAAGTCGGTATAAATTGAATGCACCTGAGCACCACTCTCCAAGGCGTCAGAAATGAATTCAACGTAAGCCAGCAAGTTGAGTTCTGTATTCTTTCCAGTTTGGAAGCCAAACTGTCCAAAAACAATATATGGCCTCAGTAATGACTTCAAATACTTACGATATGCTCGAAAACCTTAGGAATGGCACTCAATATGCTAATTGGTCGATAATTCGTTATTGAGTCTTTTTCCCCTGATTTATAAATAGGTGTTAGGTACTTAATTTCCAGAATTCAGGAAAAATTCCCTCAGCAAGAGATAGGTTAAGAATAGCATGTAAGGGGCGGGCCAGAACAAAACTGCAATGTTTAAGAGGTAAAGGAGGTAGGTATGCCGTCTGGGCCAAGTCCTTTGTTAATGTCTAAGGAGCTTAAATGTGAGGTACATCAGATATGGAAACGTTGTACTCGGAGGCATTAGTGTTGTACTCAAAATGTGGTCGCTGGTAATCAAGACAGGGTTGACCACTATAAACCTGAGAAAAATAATGGGCAAACATATTAGCAATTTCTACTCCGGAAGCACTGTGATTTCCGTTGTATTGAAATTCTCTGAGGATGTCGCGACCTTTTCTTTTAGAATTAACATAATTCCAAAATTGTTTAGGATTAGTAGTTAGGGAATTTTCAATAAAGTCAATAAAAGTTGCGTTTGATTTAGCCAGTAATCTTTTACAAGTCGACCGTAGCCTAGAGAATTCACGATAATAGTTCTGAAGTTTCGATTTTTTGTAACGTTTATGTGCCTTTTTTTTCAATTATACATTACTTAAGCTCTGGTGAGAACCATCTGGGAAATTTGCCTGAGGAAATTCGTTTAAGGGGAACAAATATTTCCATTGCTGAACAAATAGCATTATAAAATATATTTACCATGTCATCTAGACCAGCTTGTGCAAAAACATCCCAGGACATGGCTCCCAGGTATTCATTAATTAAGTTAAAGTTTGCTGACCAGCTTGTGCAAGAACATCCCAGGACATGGCTCCCAGGTATTCATTAATTAAGTTAAAGTTTGCTGATTTGAAATCTCTATAATAATCGTCGCATAAAAGAGAGCTATTTGTATTATCGGAGTATACAGTAATGTCTAATGGAGGATGATAGTTATCCTGGGGAACTATACAATTGTTCGACCTATGAACTTCACAGTTGTTGTTTTGAAAAAATATCAGATCGAGAATTGTATTGGTATGATTCGTAACCGTGTTCAGTTGGTATAAATTGTGGAAAGCGCACATACCAGCCACCACGTCCAAGGAATCAACCTCGGCAGGGGTTGCAGGAGGCACTGATCTAGCAACGGAGCTCAAGTTGTTATTATCCCATGATGCATGAGGTAGATTAAATCTCCGAGGATACCTATTGATGCATGAGGGTGTTCTTCAGTCAACCTGTCGATATTTTCACTGAATGAAACGTAGGCAGTGGTGGAGGACCGAGGTGGGAAGTATGCACCAGCTAGGATAAGCGATGCCTTCCCAGTTTCAATGATGACAAAAAGATCTTCAATATTATCATCGACAAAAAGTTGCATACTTTTAATGGTTTTATGGATAGCAATTAGGACTCCGCCACCTCAGGAGAGATCGATCCCTTCTATAGATTCTGTAATTTTGCATGAACAACTCGGCATCTTTGACTGCGTCATTGAGCCACGTTTCCACAAAAACAATAATCTTGACATGACATCCAGGGACCGATTCCAAGAGATCATTTAGTTTAGTGCGAAGGCCTCTGACGTTTTGGAAGTAAATTAAGAATTCTTTGTTCGGTGAAATTAGGCATATTATTGGCTTTTTGGTATGATAATGGGAGTACCATGTTGATGGTTAGTTTCACCTCGAGATCTTCGATTCTCCAGTTGAGTACGGATAGCTTTTTCTTGTCCACGTTGTTGGGAAGTCAAGTCAGAATTGATAAAGACTTGTTTGCCCTTAAGCTTTGAATGATTTTTTAAAAATAAGAGCACATCAGTTTAACTAGATAATGTTACTTTAATGGATCTACATCCGTTTTTATTTCTCTTCCCAACTCTAGTTGCTTTGACAGATTTAGGAGGGTTATCAAAACACCAAGCATAGAATTCCTGGCCTGGGTGTGGTGTAGCCGATGGAGATGCCCGGGCTGCTTTTAGCCTATTAACTTCTTCTTTTAACTCACTAATAGCCTTTATGAGTTTTGGTATATTTAACAGTCCAGATTGGCAGTCAATGCAGAAGAATTTTAGAGTTCTCTTGTTTTTAAGCTCCATAACTCGAATTTCAGAAGACGACAAATCAGAGCACTCCGGTTTCTTGTGAACAAAACGGCTACATCCGTCGCACGAGAGGAGCCCGGAAGCATCTTCATCGTCTACTTCACATTTGAAACAAAGCATATTTGACCTCACAATGCTAAGTTATGTATGGCACACAGGAAACTCCTGCTAGCAACCCAGGTATGGCCTTATTCATGTATAGACATGGGTGTTATACCATGTCTATTTTTTATACATCGAGATAGATTTCCATTATGAGGTATAGATATTTTCATAGGCACTACCCGATATTTTATATCGATATTTTCACCTAAGGGAAAAAGTAATTATCGATCCAAAAATTTTACTCACATAGAAATATAATTTTGAATTATATTATATTATGTTAGCAGGAAAGGAAGAATAAGAACTAGGAACGATAAAAAAAATGGCAACTCTGCTAGAGGCCTAAAGAAACTAACCAAACTCCCGCAAACTTCGGAAAACTCATACTTACTTATTATTTATTACACTTTCATGTAACTATATATACAAGGTGCACGTAGAAGCTCCACACTCCGTCCCGCCTTATCTTAGTTATTTTAACAGATATCCCGATAAACTATTTTTCATTTGAAAATGCTTTCTAGCTGTGTTGCCATATTTAAACTAAAATGATTACAAAATATTGTTCTTCTAAAAGTTTTCAAAAACTGAATTTTTAGGCTACTTCTTAAATGGAATGGCACTTTTTCCTATTTGACGTCTATAATACTGGGATTTTTTCCACCAGAATATCAAAAAAGTTTTTTCAGCAAACCAGTTTTATGACAGATAATTTACATGAAAAACAGACGCCCCCGTAGTAAAGGTAAACAAATAACAGTAATGGAGTTTTCGTTACCATGGCTTTACAAATAAAAAATATTTTATATGTAAAGCCATGGTAACCAAAACTCGATTGCTGGTATCCGTTTACCTTTCCTACACGGAAATTATCTCAGTTATTAAGATGGTTTATGAAAAATCTTAGGATGTTTTTGAAAGGAAACAATATTTTGTAATCAGGTTAGTAAATGTGGCAACACCTCTAGCTAAGCTTCCAGATGAAAAACAGTTTATCGGGATATATTTTAAAATAACGGAGATAAGCACTTCTACGTGGGGTATCGAAAAACTACCTGTCGCAAAACCATCTCGGCCTATCGCAACGTTGCCAGCTTGTTATGTTGCAGTTGACACTGTTTAAAGTTAGAGTATTTTTTTGTATATGTTTGCTCAAGATAGGATCACTGCACTGTGGCCATACTGATAGCAGCACTATCAGAGCAATCAAAAAGCAGGTCCCCTGTCGGTGAGCTACATGTCGTGTTATGTTGATCATGAGCAGGGTTTGTTCTTAATGATAATATTTAGAGAAATTGTTATTAAATGATAACACTCCATAAACAAGAATTTAACAAAACTAGCAAAGAACGAACATCGATGAAATATGTAACTTTTCTCCCCAAATTCTTGTTGATGGCTCTTTCTCTATTTGTATGATGACATTAGGAATATGAACAGATTGAACAGAAGGACCGATTTGCTGAGTCATATTCAAATTAAAACCATTAATTGCTAATCCTCTATTTCAGAAACTTTACTATTAATACATTATTGCACAATATTTAATCTAGACTAGGTCCTGTCTATATCAACGGATGTACGTGACTTTATCCTATCTGAGAGCCACGTTCGAGGCAGAGGCCTGTCGTCAGTCGAATTCCAAATATCTGGAACTTTTCCAAAACCGCAAGCGATTTTGCCGGGCGTCGAAATTATTATCCAATTTGGCTGGATCAGATTAATCGAAATATCCGGCTTTCATATTTTTATTTAATCCCGATGCTGAGAGTCTCGTCTTCATGGTACACGGAGAACGGAGGAAGATGTTGTTTTTGGCAACGACGGTGTTTTACTTTTTAGGGTAGACTTTAACGAGGTTTTGAGATTGGCCAATGTTCATGTTTGTTTTTTCCTAAATATTTAGGCAAATAATTATTTATGAGAGTAATAGATGACTGAGCTAAGATTGTCTAAAAACACTCGAGTTGCATGATTTTATTATACACCTATTAACTTACACATCAATAGTTTTGCTATTTTCCCGTTTTGTCATTATAATTATACCAATATATCGCTCGGTGCTGACAACATCTGGAAAATTTCCTAATTTATGGCAGGTTTTTGTTGGCAGACAGACGGCGTTAAGGAACATCAACAACTTAGATCGCTCGTTTATATGCTAAATTTGGGTGCATTTGTAATGAACCAGATTCTGGTTAAGTTGATTCAACAAATTATTTTATAATTATTTTAAATTGATTCAAAAATAATTTCAGTTATCCTAGTTCGCCAAGAGAGAATATTCAAATAAAATAATAATTTTATTTTGAAAATTGAAATGAACTTCAAGTTTCAAGAAATAGTGCCCAAATTGCGTCTAAATTTAAACTATTTTGCCTAAGGAAAATGTGAAACAATAGTCTCTATCATATGTTATTATTAAAATAACATAACTTAATTTACTTACCATTGGAATATAATCCAAATAAATGGCATTGTGTTTAACTTCATAAGAATCGAAGTCAGACTCGAACCGCAGCTGACTTTCTTTCTTCGACTGCATTATAACGCGTGATTAGATAAACTAATTACAAGGACTATCAGCCACTAGTTGCAAGCTTCAAAAACACTTTGCTCTAAAAATCTTGGCCAGGGGGCGTTTCTATTAAGAATATTCAGCGAGAAGGCAAAATCCATGTTAACTGAAATAAAAATTTTAATTATCCCAATTTGGAAAAGGCGGCGCGGCGGTACTAAAACCGAGGTTGGAATTTACAAAACTTATTAAAACGCTAATTGCCACATTAAAATTTTCGGCAAATTAGGCGTTTTAAGTGTTCTTTGGAAAAACATTTTAATAACTGGGCACGTGCTGATTCCTGATTTTTCGAGGAGAGCAACAAAAAGCAAGCCTTGAAAGAGGGTACAAAAAGCTAAAAATCTTTGGCAAATAGTTAGAAAAAGATTCTTCACGCGCGATAGCCTGTTACGCTGCCCAATAATATGGGGACTCCTAAAAGTTAATCAGAAAAGATTCTTCACTTGCAATAACTCGTTACGCTGCCCAAATGGTATTGACCAACTCGCGAAAAGTGTCTTTAAGTACCAGAGGCCCGTGGAAAGTAAATAAGTAGTCAAGACAGACTGTCAATAGCGACACATTTGTCGTTTCACCCAAAAACGTGGTTCAGCTCTAGTTTTTGTTTTAGTATAAAATTATGCGAACCCTTTCTTAGAAATGTGACTTGTAACTTGTGAAATTGTGATGTGACCACTGTCGATTGGTGTTGTTTTTTTCACTCCGTGTATATTTTCTTTGTTTCCACTGACACGTAATACTGATGATGGCTTAGGTCGCTCTGTTACGCTCTTATAGGAAGTGGATTAAAAGTTTTGCATGGAATACAAAAGGTGTTTCATTTAGTATGTTTCGTACATGCACGCAGCTTTTACTCTTCATTTATTTTTTAAGTTTACTAAGTAAATTGTCTATGAACTGTCAAAATTGACAAATTTCAAATTTGTCATGATCATGGATGTCTTTGATATTGACCGAATATCACTGTGATGTTGAATTTGGATTGGTTATAACATTTCATCAGTAATGAAGCGTTAGTATCGTAATGAGATTTATTATGGTACTGATAGTAAATGTCTAATGAATCAATTAAAGTATATGAGTACGAAAACGATATCTACTTTATCGTCTTTGTTTATTTGTGTTTGAATTTATTTCAGTTAAATTTGGTTGGCCTTGGTTTCTTTTTTACTGTTTTGAATTGATTCAAGAGAAAACTAAATAAATAAAATAACCTCTAACTCTCGCTAGGTATTGTTTGGCCATATCTATTCACTTATTTTATTTGAGATTATTTGGGTTAGCTTTAATAAGCTTGGGCGAGTTCGGTTCAATTTTGTATGGGTTCTTCTTTGTTGAATAAGGTTAATTTAAAAAGAAAAAATAGTGTGTTTATGGAACCTTGCAGAGTCTATATCATCGTCGTTGAGAGAACACGCGCACCACACGCTTGTCGACAAGTTTTAAACTGATTTAAATTACAAGCGATGTAGCACGTTGGCTCGATCCCCACAAAAGGGGCTTTAATTTAGTTTATTTTTTAGTGGGTCGACCTTAATAGCTTAGCTAGCCTCGCCCACTTAATAAATTATTAACATTTTTTCTTTGTTCAATGGCTAAGTGCACATAGATAGTTAAGATATCAAATATAGGATTTTGTTATCCTTGTGCATACTGGGAATCCACATAAGAGATCTACTTCTGAACTTTTGCCTATGCAGTACATCTAGAATATGCTATAAGTGCTATGAAAACTTCTACTTTCGGACTAACTCGAAGTGATACTAATTTTTTTCTGATAATAGTTTTCAATGTCTCTTTGTATATTTGTCTACATAATTAGATTACCCTTTAAATTCCCTGGGGTTAATGGTGGGTGTCAAAAAGGCATTTTGACAAACAAAAAGTCTTTAATTATTTATTTTTTTGCACGTAACAAAAACTACCCCTAAAAAATTATTTTTATCTTATGCAAATTCGCTGACACGAATGGTAGAACATAGCATACTTTTTTTATTTTATACAAGTTCGCTGACAAGAATGGTGGAACATACTATACAGCAATCCCCGGTCCGTCCAGCGATCGGTTCTTGTGTCAAAGGATAGGCGAGTTAGGCTCGCACGATGTGGAAGAGACGAAGATAAGAGATGGGTGGGTATCCCACGCTTAATTTGAATTTTTGTCATGTCACCGTGTAACACTAGTTCTGTTTTTACCATCTCTACATCTCTCTCTCTACTAGCCTGCGCAGTGTATTTGGTATACGACGCATGACGCTCTCTGTCTTTGTTAACGCTATATCTCCTTCTCTACTTCCGTTATACGCCCTTTCCGTTACATATTCGTAACACGTCCTCCAGCTTGCTGGCCAGGTACAGCGCACCTAAATAAACTGCCCTCCAATAAAAAATTAAGTTATCCGATATTATATAAACCGCCAGGCGAAAGACTAAACGACCTCATTCAATAAATAGGATAGAAATTCCCGAAGGAGCCCTGCGAGTCAACGGCCAATAGATATGTCCGATCTCAGTGTTGCCAACCTTCAAGACGTAACATTTCCACACCAAAAACCATTTTCACATGTATAAAAATTGAAGCACCAAAAGTAGTGTAAGAAATAATTTCCTCTTCATCTAATATTTATGATTAGACGAAGAGGCAATGCCACTCGTCAGAGCATTTTTCAGACGAATCAACTAACAGATAATTGGGTAATTTCCTAGAGGTTGGCAACGCCGACGCCACTGTGACATTGTTAGGTAATCTTAACTGGGGAATGCCTTCTGATTTTGACACCGAGCCGAGGATTAAACGTATTAATGGAAATCAGAATCCGTCCTTCAATTGCAGATTTGAAATGAGGAGGTGCTACTTATTCTGTTAATACTTTTAGCACGAAGATATCTACCATAGACATTCGCATGTAAACATCATTATTAATATATTTATTTTTTAAAAAATTATATTGTAGATACGTTTCCCTAATACCATTATTTTCTTGAATTAATTCGAAAGTTATGGATGCCAAAGCAAACTGTATTTTTAGGTACCTCTACAATGAGCGAACGTCTTGCCCCAACTCAGCACCTGTTGGAGGTTCCAACCGGTACTCCACCTCCACCAACAGCAGTGCCGATAGGTACCCACATGGTAGCCTGGAAAGGTAAGATACCCCGCTAAGTAGCCCCAAAAAAGTATTACAATTAAATCAATATTTTTTTATTTGAGTTTTGAAATGCCTTTAGTTACAGGATCTTTATTAGTGACGTACATATTAGGCGTACGCTTTAATTAATTGTCTAATTTAATTAGATACAAATCTGCGTTTACTTATTATGCTGCGTTTTAAATGCGGCTTTTACAAATATATGTACGGGTACGAAATCTCTTCATACTCAATATTTTTCCACGTGCCTCATAGCAAAACAGATTATTGAAAATTTAATTGTTGATCGGATTTAGAATGTCTCAGAAGACATATGAAATTGCAGGTAATATTTTTTCAGGTACCACCCAAGCGCAACGTCATACTCGCGCACCCCGACTCCGTCATCGGAACGGTTCCACACTCTGGACAAGAAGTACCACATGGAGGCAGTGGAGGCGACGACGCAAGTCAATTGCTCCATCGATAGGTATGTTAAGCGTTTCCTATGAAATCGATAACCATAATTAGTATCCATAAATGAATAAAATCGATCGTGCATCCCTATAATTCCTATTCATTTATTTGGGTTACTGATTATTTTTAAGAAATAAAAGAAGCAAACACTTGAATAGTCCTCCCTGAAAACATTTTACAGAGCTTGACAAGTTTTCGGAATTATCTGGTCCAGTGCTTGTGATGAAATCACTATCGTAAATTTCAAATCTTCTTTCTGTGGTCAAAAGCGCAAGGTTGCTGTAAGCATGAATGGAGTGAAATTAACTCTCACAAATGAGTAGTCTAACAGTTTTTGAGGTAACCAAAGCTAAAAGCTCTAAGTACGTTTCTTCGTCCATCCACAAATAGTTATGCCAGTTTCCTGGTTCCAAACGTATATACACTTAATACATTTTAATGAGAATAGTACTCATGTTTTAGTAACCTGTTTTCAGACCACCGCGTTCTGTTCGTTTCTTGTTTTATTTTTTATTTACCGCAACTACCGCCGACACTGCTAAGAATAAGTTTCTGGTTCGGGAATCCATAACTAGTGTGTGGATAATTTGGCGCGCCATTCCAAAACCTCATGGTTTTAACTGTTCGTTCATAACCGTGTTAAAACAAGAAGTCTGTGAGGCTCCTTTAAAGTGATTCGATTATATATAGATAAACCATGACTATACCGGAATTGAGAGAGGTGAGAAGTGTCGGTCACTTACTTAATTACAAAAATATGACCACCTCCAACTCTGAGCATCCTGGCAAAACTAAATCTTTACTGGATTACTGATAATATTTAAAATTTTACTTTTGAAATAACCTACCGAGGGTAATTAGAATATGAGTATATTTATTATTTCTTTAAAGTTAAAATTGCTATAAAGCAGGAAAATATTGTTTCAAATAATGAAAAAGGCCAGAATCTACCCGTACTTATTGACAAGGCGTTGCCCGTACCACATCAGAGGGCTCAGAGTTGCGCGCGCATCACTTTATTGACAAAATTTATCTAATATTACACTTCACGCAAGGCCCTCCGCTCGCTACGGGGGCGCAACCAACAGAAACTAACCAAAACTAACCCAAGGCATGTCCAAAATAAAGAAAAAACTTTTTACACATAATGTTAAAAAAAAACATGTCTTGCCACTGGAATCGAAACCGGGTCGCCGGCGCCGTATCGCAGACTCAGCATCCAACAACTAAGCTACGGACCGGTTGACAACCCTAAATATATGGTGTTTGGCAACAATGTAATGCGCGCGCAACTCTGAAGCCCTCTGATATGGTACGGGAAACGTCTACTTATCTATTGAGTCTGTAGTTAATTATCGAATAAAGATATTTTGTTATTCTCTTCAGATACACTCCGACCGGGGAATTACCAAATATCCGCCATCGGCGGAGCTCCAAGTCTGACGTTTACAAGATTAGAGAGAGATCGACTAGCTCGGATAGGAAGGAAAGACTACAGAGAGAACATCTTCAGGGACGGGGTCAGCAGTACGACGCGACGAGCCAGTACGAAAGGTAAGCCTAAAATGCCGGGTCGACTAAACTGAAATCAATAAATCATCACTCTTGGGTTTGCAGTAAGCCTAAAATGCCGGGTCGACTAAACCGAAAACAATAAATCATCACTCTTGGGTTTGCAACTCGGCCAATTGGTTAACTAGGCAAAGTTTTTGCCTAGTCATTTGTGGAGAATATACCTTCTATGTTAGCCAGTATTGGCACAACTTATACACACATGTGGTATAGGTACTTATTAGGAATCCATAGCTCAGATATACACTGAAAACCAAATTTTTACCTGATACCCATGCGTCCTCTTGTATTTTTTTGGAAATATTTCTGATATAACCCTAAGTGATAAAAGTGTTTTTAAAAAGCTTAAATCGGTTGAAAAGTAGCGCGTCTAAATTTATTTTTTTATATGTCATTACTAACTATGTGAGATTTGCCGCTGGCGTCCAGGCACACGAAAGTGAAGGGCTTCGCGCATGCGTCTTATCTACCAAATATTTGAAACAGTTAATACTGCAGTAATTACTAATGTTGTCTAGTATTTCCTCCATTTGGGAGTGTTTGGTGTAGTTTTTAAGAAACTACTCATAGAGCAACTTCACATCAGGTAGGATTGCAAGGTGTTAAAAATGGCTGTTTTTATCAATTACGGTAGGAAAAGAAGGGAAATATGTGAACGTATGAGAAGGTACTATATAGAAAAATGTTTCGGTAAGTCATTTATTTTAGGTAGCTTTCTATTATTAAGCACCGTACCTTTAGCTTCAATGCAAGCAATGTTGAATGGATAGCTAATGAGTTCCTAGGAAATCATTTTGAGATGAGGGGAGCAGCTTTATCAAATGTAATGATAATGAAATAGAGATGTTTTTAATGACTCTAGATGATCCTGGGTTTCAGCAAAGAGTTGGTGTAGATGTCGGAGTACATCAAACAATCGTGTCGAGTCAAAAGTAATTAAAGAAGTCTCACAAAAAATTATGTCGAAGAAAAATGTTTTCCTCAAAATGATCGCGAAACTGAATTAACTAAAGATGGGTGGATGACCCCTGAGACAATAGGAGCGATAGATTGTACCCACATTAGAATAATGACATCAAAAATCCACGGGGAAAAATATTTCTACCCTAAAATATTTTGTAATAATAATGTGCAGGCTACATGCAATTCTAAAGCAATTTTCCTGTCTGTGGATGCGTCATGGCCAGGAAGCGTACATGACAGCAGAGTTTGGGGAAATTCCGAATTAGAATGACGCGTATTTGCTAGGGGATGAAGGATATGATATCGCTCCATGTTTATTAGTACCTTATAAAAATCTTTCCACAGCAGATCAAAGAGCACATAATAAGGTGCATTGTAACAACCGCGTTAAAATTGAATGCTGCTCTGGCTCGATGGGCGTCGCACCAAAGCATCTGAATCTTGCCCACAAAAAGCGGGGTATTCCGTAACTAAATAGCATGGGGTCTCATCGTCCTCCATATGCAATTTTCAGCAGAGTCAGGTGCCGTCTAAGTTTACAGTGCCCTGTGTAGAATCCTACCAGCGCCCTGCATGACTTAGTAGTGTAACGCTCAGTTCCCAAAAAAATACAAACCTAATTTACATAAATCTCCAAGTGCACAATAATCTCCAAGTTTACAATAATCTCCAAGTTCACAATCGGTGGTACAGCCTTTAGTGCAGGAACAATGGCGGTCCCCAGCTTTTAGACAGTGGAGAAGGGTCGTGGTGAGTTATAATGCCTGAGCGCCACGCGGTTAAGCCCTGATGCTGGATCTTCAGTGAGATTCGACCAATAACCACGAATTGCTCTCCTCCCCGCTTTAACCTATTGAGAAAAACTTGGAACGGGAAACCAAAAAAAAATACCACCGCAATTAAACAAAAATAACAAGAGTATATTCCGTATTGGTGACTATACTATTGAATTAGATAAGGAAAAATAATCGCTACAAGAAGAATTTCTTGTATATGTAGCTGTGACAATTAATATATATTATTATGTTAAAGATGGAATATTAAAAGTAAATATTTAAAAATTAAGTAGAAGTTTATGTTATGTCTACGGCGCCCTATAAATATGAAGACGTGATCACGTGTCGTTTACATGCACTTGATTGGTGCTATCAACCTATCCGGTACAAAAATATGATAACTTCTACTTCGACACTCTAAATAACTCTAATCAGTGCTAGTTCAAATGTACTAGAGATTCATGTATGTAAAATATTCATTAATGTAAGTAAAATATCCACCTATTAATTAGTATCCATACGCATCGATATGCTATACTTATATACGAACAGTTCCAAAAATATTTATATCATACAACGCTGGAAAGTATAAAACACGCAATCAAGACTACGCTGAAATTAATTAATAATACGCCGATACTATCCGTATTAGCTGGATAATCCAGTATACCTATGCTAACTATTGAGAATAATCCGTTACTCCCAAATAACTTGAGGGTAGCTATATTTTAAATGAAGCCAAACCATTAATACTTTCATTAAACAAATTCACCCGAAACTTTAATTTAAGTAGCCCTAAATCACCATTCAAATAAAACACAACAATAAAATGAAATAAAATAAAAGTCCCAAAATATACTAGTTAATATCCTAAATTAAGACTTATCTGATACGTTATCAAGCCAACAATGAGTTCGTCCAGGATCCAAATGTTCGTCGAATCACTGGAGCGTCAAGGTCGAGAAGGCACACTTCGTAAGCGTTGAGGCTTGGATCAGACAGCGAGTCACGCAGTTAACTTGATGGTTATTCCGAAACCCCTGTCAGACTAGGGACCGCCAAAGGAATGAGTCTGAGGCCGATGCTTCGAGTGGAAGCGGCCCTAGGTGGTAGATGCATAAGCCTACTCGCATCGTCCGGTGAAAGACCACCCCACCAGAATTGGGGAGCGCTAAGTGGTTTTCCCAAATCACGTTCCGCTTCCGCGCTGGTGATCCCGGGTTTCACAGTAGGAATATATGGAAGTAGATAGGCAACGTAACTTCTGGCGTAAATTTCGCGTTTTTTACATGTAAATCTCCATAAGAAAATTTAAGGTCCGATGTGGTATTCGCCGTGCCTGGCACGACCTCTTATAGAGTCTCGTCTGGCGTCATGTAACCATCCGTGGAATAATACCTAAATTAATAAAAAGTCTGTAGAGCCACTCAGGAATCGAACCTATAACCCTAACATCATAGTCCAACGATCCTAACCACTAAACCATTGGCGAACTTAGGAATATTCACTTAAATGCTGTATTTACCTTTAGTGTGTGTGTGTGTGTGCGTGAGAGAG